>OZ038372.1:38414412-38546610 GCA_964036015.1 Leptarthrus brevirostris | reverse complement strand
CCAGGCTGCAGGCATTATCTAAAATCAAAATTGGCACGATTATTACCCGGAGAGAAAATTCCAGGCAAAATTTTGGCAATTTTTACGGAGCAGCACCGTAAAATTTACTGTGTAATTAAGGAAAAATTACACAACTTTCCCAGAATAATCGAATTTTTCTAAGATTTAGTTTTCTATTCAATTAAATTTCATGTGAATGTCAATGATTTGACTATCAATCAAACTGTTAAATATTGAAAGTGTCAATAAATCGTGAATTTTGGTGAATTTATATAGAGGAAGCTCTCGTAATTTCTTTGGAAATGAATTGTTTATAGTGTCTTATATCGTGAATACGTAAGAGCATGTTGCTGAGGACTAGGGTTCGAATTGCAGACTGTATACATTTTTTATTTCCGTTGAAAGTGAAAAGATACTCAGGGCTCGTTGTTTAGAAAATTGTATTAACATAAAATTTCCCTTCTAACTCAGAAGACGCACTTCTCAGCAGGAGCCAAGCAATATTGAAAAAAAAATTGATATAAGTGAGGATTCCAAACTTACATGTAAAAAACATCAATAGCCAAAACCAAAATACGTACATACACGGTGATCAGGGGTGCAGAGAGAACAGAAATCGTTTCAGCGAATCCTTAGTTCGAAAATAGAACGCATATCTTAGGCTCTACACATGCCATTTATAGGCTTATGCATACCATAGCTAGAATGAGAGTGACAGACATGTAGTAAAGGCAATATCCTAAAGCTATACGGGTTATGCCTATAAGATACCTTACTTGCGAAAGCACGTGAATCTATTTTCAAGTTTAAAAACTAATAGATAGAAACCAGGTCAGCAACTCTACTTCGTTCTTCCAAAGAGTGTATATTAAGCAACCGGAGGCGATCCACATAAGGCGGAAGCCTGAGTGGTTCTTTCCACATGAGGTGTCTGAGTGCAAAATTTGCAAAGCTCCGCTGTACCGACTCAATGCTTCTAGCTGGAGTGGACAGCATAGCAACACGACCAAACCTGAGATGCACACGCAAGAATTAGACTAACCATCGAAAAGAATAAGTGAATTATGGTCTACCGATCAGAAAACTTTCTTAAATACCGCTTTAAATATCACCGAATCCGAAGTCACACTGATGACACTTGCATCCTTGTTGATTTCGCTTGTCAATATCATCGATTATGTGGCTTTTTAATAAATATCTGCAATTTTTTCTTTCCGAAGATTTACTATACTTATCTTTGCAGCTGTAGACTACTGCATACTCTTTTCAGAACTCCATTTTGTTGACATTTCAAACTTTTTTAATTTTGAAAACTATCTTCTAATTAATGCAGTTGACAAACTTGTTTCAATTGCCATGGAACAGTTTACCATCTTCTGTTTTTCCATCGTCTTATGAGCCTGAAACTTTCAAACGGGGCGTACATCGACACCTCCTTCACTCAACCTCCTAACCCATTTCCCCTATCCTTAATTCCTTTCCTGCCAAGGCTGTGCTTTAGCATTATAGGGCATCCCCTGAGCTTTGGCAACATCATATATATAAAAAAAAATCTGAAATGGGCTATGCCACAAAAATTATAAAATATAATAAAACAAAAAGCTTTAAGATACTCATATGTCAACCTAGCTAATTACACGACTACACCGAATATACATATATAGAGAAGATTGATAGAAACATAAAATCCGGTACGTCCGGAGGACAAGATAAAGAATGTCACAGAAAATATTTATAGGGAGCAATCTAGAACATACAAATTTGCCTGGTTTTCCCTTCATTGCATAAAATGGTAGAGGGCTGTGTAAACAAAGCAATCAATTAATCAAATCGCCAGGTATATTGAGTTCCATGGACAGCTCTAACGATCCAAGACCAATTTTGCCCAAACGTCCACAGTCTATTAATTTTATGTTGATAGACCAGGAACCCTACTCAAGGGACATTCATTAGAAAGGGACATAATTTAGAAGTAACACAACCTACGGTCGGCCGTAGAAACTGCGAATAATGAACTGTCCTACGATTGTAAAATTAATTTGAGTAGGTAATCAATTTAGTAGGGTTTTATTTTGGTACAATAAAATAATTTTCGGTCATTTCATTTTAATGAACGGGAAATGGTATTGATGAGTGTCTTTCAAAGGAATGGTTTTCCAAGTTAAAATGGCAAAGGGTCCAATTTATTTATTTCGGAAGAACGTAGAATTTTGTTTATTGTTTGGTGTTAACGATAAGACTATTTTTTGGTGAGAAAGGACGATGGGATGATTTGCGTCTCGTGAAAGGTTCGGGATCCTCTTATCTTATGGTTCTCTAACTCGCAGAACGTTTTTATCGTACAAGAAGGGTGTACGACTACTTAACGTGTAATCCTTTTTATATTTCTTATAGGGTTCTAACTAAATGAAATCATCTGTGAATTTAGATTTTTGTATGTTTACTATGATTACGTAAAGTGCGGTAGATAGCGTTTCGTTAGAATACCCTGAGCACTACCTCGCTTTAATAAAGGGGATGAACTAATATATGTAATATGCAGTGATTTGATGCAAGTTTTTAAATGAATTCCCAAGATGAATTCTATAGATGAAATGTGCCATGTAATCATATCACCTTTTGTTGTTGTTAATAATGTTAATGTTGTTATTTCAGTGTATTCTTTAACTAATGCTTTCCCTCCGCCGCACACACGGAAAAATCACATATTTGGTATGACAGAAATACTAAAGTTTTAATAAAGATTTCTTTGCATCCCAGTAGAAAAAAAACAGGAGTCCGTAGCAATGATAGAAGGGCTTACCTAGGCATCAGAACCCCCTCCTCATAATGGTACTGGAGGCAAGGCCTTAGTCTCTCAGTTACTTGGAAGTAGAAATAGTATAAGTGGTTATTGAACAGAGTTGCTGAAATGCGTGCGTAGTTCGTATGAAATAACTACTTATTATGAGTGATTCTTTAAGATATGAATCCGAATTGGGGATAAAAGCTATCCTTTAAAGTGATTTTAAAACGCATCCCAAGTGCTTCAAAGGGATTTATTATCGAAGATACAAACGTAATACTTCATTACTTAAAATACTTAATATAAATATCAAAAAATAAAACAATTATACCTCATTTTAAGTATGAATACTTTTGCATCTTTTAAACTTTGGGTTTGTCTTCAGTGCTGCGTTTTTCCTCTAGTCATTTAACCTTGTAGAATTAATTTTTGGCAATTCTAAATCCCTTTTAGTTTTAGCTTTATTATTTCCCTGGTGTATTCTCAAGAGCTTCTGTTACATCCATATTCGAACACTATCATACAAGTATTATAGAAAAATAAGTAAGCTCTCCTCCACTTTCGATCCATCAGTGATGACCACTATATCTACATTGGTAACATCACCATCCTCAAACTCCCCCCCCCCTCCCCCCCTCCACCATTCCGCTCTGTCTGGGATTGTGCTCGAGAAGACTTTCCCAAAGCTGAGTGTATGGCTATTGTAGTCGGTGTTCACATGCAGACAGTCTCCAGGATAGACCCAGAGTACACTGCTATGGCTGTGGTCAGCACTTTTCCAACATTTAGACTATTTCAGTTTTATGGCACTGGGAGCAGCTATACTTTTACAGTAGACGTCAAGTGGTGGAAGATAGAGCATGGACTCCAATGCCACAGTTGGCGTTGTGCTAATTGCTCCGGAGATGCTCAGACAGATAGCTCTTCGAATTTTAGTTATCTTCTTAAGGTTGTTCTGTTTCTCTATAGCATTCCACAGACTATTCCATAAAGATTGTTCTCACAATAGAAATGCATATCCAATGTACAATACTCATTTTTACCAAACATTTTCTTCCAGGCATTGAACTCTACCGACGCCTTTTTCACGGGCTCTTTTATGTTCTTGAACCAGTTTACTTTGGCGTCGAATATGACACCTAAGTACCTAGCCTGATTAGTTAATGCCAGCGTACTGCCGCCCAATTCGTGAGGTTGAAAGGATTCATTCACTCCCTTCCTAGTGAAGCCGCAGGAATTTATTCAGTGTTCTTTCCATTAGTTCGCTGATGGTGGTTAGGAATTTTCCTTAAACCATCCAGGTTTAAGGCCACCTGCATAAGCCTCCACCTTTAACTCCTCATCTTCAAGTGAGACTAGGATTTCATCAACTACTAATAGCCAAAGTAATGGTGACAACGCAGAGCATACGGCTCTGACAGCCTCTTAGTTGCCTTATTTTGTGTGGATCTGAAGATTTCCCAGCATTGCGTCAATTCAGTGGCAAACGAGTCTATCTGTGCCGTTGGATTATTGAAGGCGCCTTCAATATAGATGAATATACCTAGAGAAAATTTTTTGTAATTAAGCGATTTCTCACTACTTCGTGTAGTGCGGTTTCGATCGACTCCCCTTTTGTATACTCGTGCTAGGCGCTGCCTACCCCTGTTAGCAGGGTATGCTCGCATAGGTACACTAAGAGGAGTTTCTACAGCGTTTTTAAGACAAACGAGCAAAGGCTGACAGGTTGAAAGTCCTCAGCGGTTATGTGCCCGTTATTGCCTGCCTTGGGGACAAAGATCACCTTGACCCATCTCCAAGCAAGAGTGAAATATTGGTGGAGTACAACACTAGAACGTTATTTTTCTTAGTCCAGCCGACTCACTTGTACACTCTACGGACTCACACTATTTGTTCCATGACGCGCGTTAGGCTTTCCGTATGTAGGTTTTACTCTTTCACGCCTTTTTTAAAGGCTGTCAAATCCTCAGCTGTTTTAGTATACTTAGCCCTATTGAGGAGCGGCCTCGCTCTCGGCCATAACTCTTTGTTCCACCATGCATGGTAAGAATTCTTCGAGGGTCTGCTTAGCGGACAGCTCTTCAAAAAGAAATGACTCTAATCCTTTGATAATAATTTTACTGAATCGTCAATGGACGATGTATTATCGAGTTTCTCTCAAATTGTTTCCACTGCATTACTTGTGGCTCTTTGCTAAATTCATCCCAGTCCGTTTTAAATGGTATGATATTCTGCAGTCTTCCACATTCAAATCTCTTGACTCCGTTGCGAGTGTTAGATCTAAAACCTCCTCCATATTTTTGGTAAAAAATGCAGACTTGCCGCCCATATTGCAAATATTAAGACTATTATTAAGTATAAACTTAAAAAGAGATTCACCCGTTCACTGATCTCCAAGTTTCCTCACACCTAATGGTGCGCGTTGTCGTCATATCCAATTAACAAGTCCGTTCCCTTTCTTACAGCTGCGTCCACCTGTGGACCTGCGAAGGTGGAGCTAGGATGAAGTCGTCAAAATTTCGTCCTTAGAACTTTTTTTTTCAAGGGACATAATTAAGGGGACTTTCCAAGTTGTTCCCTAAAACAACGAAAAAGAAGACAAAAGAAGAAGAATTTTACATTTAAATTTTTTTGAAAAGGTATCAGCCGGGGTAGAAGTTTGTGTTAAAATCGTAGCATAGTCAAATAAAAAGAGAAGTCGATGAAAACTTTGAATAAAGGGTAAACTTATATCACATTGTGACTTATCGGCCCCCACAAACAGCCTCCGTAGACATATCAGCCTTATCCATGAAAACCTTAATGTCTTGCGAAATTGAAGGAATGAATTAGCCCCGAATTTTTGTTTACGGTCGACGACCAAACCAACTTTAAACGTTTTTACACTGCGACGAAACTTCAATTACAGAATTGAATCCGGAATTAAATAAATCTTCGGAGTGGACAATAATTCCGTAAACGTGATGGAGCCGAGAGAGTTGCCTAGTTGCGAGTCATAGTCTCTTTTAACTAGTCATTATTATAATATAGGTTATTTCAATTTGATAAATGTGCTCGTTTTCTTATTACAGTGATTTCGAAGTTTTTCAGAACTTTTGCTATAGCGTTAGTTATATGACTCTTTGAAAAATAGAGTATCTCAAGTTCTCTTAGGAGGCAAAATACTCGATGGGGTTGTGTAATTTGTTTTGGGTTTCTTCATTTCTGATTAAGGGTCATGAATTTCCGATTATATTCCTAATTTTATCTCACACGTACAAAAATGAAAGAATGTGTTATACACAGACGGCGCCGACGGGTGGACGGATATACCGAAACTGTAATGGTTCCTGGTTATAGGTGAAGACGATAACGTATTTCTTCACTTGTTAAGACTCTGACGATTAAAACATGATAAGGAACCATGTGTTAATCGTCAGAATCTTAACAGTTCTCCCTAAAATATATAGTAAAAGAATAAAAAATGTAAAATTTAAATCTTTAAATATTTTTGGTTATTGATATGAGTGCCAATTTCGCACTACATTATTTTTTTGATTGTTTGATTATGCAATGTAGAGAGATTTTGCCAATAAGCATTCCTCCCCTGACTACAGCCTTTCTTTCCTGCCTGAATACAATGAATCTAAACAACAAATTCATATTCCGCAATAAATTGAAGTACGATATTTGAATATTCCGTAGAGATACTTTACTTTATTCAGGGACGAACAACTCACAATTGCAAATTAAGTCGGTAAAGCGATTAAATTCACTCTTTTGTCATTTTTACTACCACATTGACTGAATAAAAGCTCCACAAAATACCTGCATACAAATTATATTTTACTTTTATGTAGTCAACTCTACTTTTTCCTGCAATCTGATTTTTAATTTGCACTAAAGCTCGCCACGTAATAATGATATGCAAATAATCAAGAAACTGAAAAATATTAATTAAAACTAAAAATTACTCCCTGCATGTGGTTTCCGTGTATATGAATTTCGCTTAGTTTAGAGTTTCGTTTCCATTTCATATTATTCACTTTCTTCAATTACAAAATATCATCAGGAAAATTGTTTGCGAGAATGTCACAGATCTGCTGAATCGCAAAAACTTTCCCAGGCAGATAATTGAATTATGCGGAAAACTATTTCGGTTGAGTATTTTTTCGTAATGCATGCATGCAAGTTGGTTCAGAAAAAACATGGATTCGTCAGAAATTCGTGTGCTTAACCAAGGTCGTATTCTTAACAGAACCTAGAGGATGAACTATGTCATAACCTATTCATGGATTACACTTCAATTCAATTTATTCAAATTTATTTTAACGAATCGCAGTGAATGAACCATGTATTTTGATCTAGTGAAGATTAGTCGATGAAAAAAGCTTTTGTACCAAATTTCACTATCCTTAATTCCAAGGATTTTTTTTGATTATCTTTGCAATTTCAGCCGACTTCAAACGAATATCCTGGATTTCCGTCCTTACTTTTCCTCATTTTCTTAGAATGAAATGATGGGTGGATTTTTCACATGCCACAGATGGGGCAAACAAATGATTGGATATGTAGTCTTAAAATGGGAATCGAAGATGGGATAACCCTGAGAACTGTGGAAAAGGATTCAAATTTAAGAAATAAAATTGAACTAAGGAGCTCCTTTCTATACTTTCATGCTATCGTTAACATATTTATTGAATGAACATTCGAAGATTTTCTAAATTGTTATTGGGCTCTCAACAGGTTCATATAGAAAGTTTTTAATGCTATTAAGATTTCGAATGCGATGGGTCAAGTAATTTCCCCTTGAACGGAAGCAATCATGCTAAAATCCTTTAAGAAGGCAATTCAACTGCTTTTATCAGATTAAACAACTTTCTGCTTACGTCAAAGAGCCTTATTTGAGAAGGCCGGATAAGAAAGATTTTACTATTTATTCAGCTTGAAAAGATAAGATTAATTCGTTCTTGTAACTTTACCAGCTGCGAAAGATAAATTGACCTACTTTGTAGAGATCGACAAATTTGGCAGAGAAAAGGTTAATTTATTCATCACACCAACCAACTTCAAAGTTTTTGGGGTTTTCCATTTCCAGGCGATAAAATTGATAGTGTGTAGTGTTAGGCTATCGAATTTTTAATATTTCAATTAATTTTATTTGTGCTGTAAAAAATACACGATATCGTAACTATATCTGATAAAATCAATTGAAGTTAAATAAACATTTTCAGAAACATCATAAAATGAAATAATTAAAACATGTGAAGCTTAAAATTCATACTTTTTTCGGTCAAGCAGTGATGCATCTGTATAGGGTACATAATGATAACTAAAAAAAGAACGACTTATGGAATAACTTCGTTGGCTGTCGCAGACTCTGATTCTCTCTGAAATTATTTGACTTACAAATTTGAAAGGTAGCACAGTGATGGTTTGCCCAATTATACATAGACGTGAGTATAAAAGGTTGAATTTTCATGCGGGGGGTTAATATAGGTGGTAAATTGTGACGTAGACATTTTTTTTTCAAGGGCAGAGAGTGTCAAATGAAAAAGTATTGAAGCACGAATTCCACAATAGATATATGATGTATGATGCATTTGCATTTATAAAATGAGATGAAAAAAATGTTCACTGTCGTTGATTGGAGCTCTCGCTCTTTTTTAAGGTTTTTCAATGTTGTCATTCCTGATTCTTTCTTCAACACTTTCGTCTCTCCTAATATTTGGCCTAATGGAACCATCGTTCGGGAATTTACTCCAGAAAACCGTTCAGGCTCCAGAGATACTCCAAAAACCTCATCAGCGAGATTACGTTCTACTACGTTTATGTAACCTAAGATGAATTTGGCTTTGTAGAATCATCGCCGATGCTGAGCTTTTTGGCACGGAATACATCGTCTTTCGACGTGATCGACATCTGTCCAGCGTTACCACTATGATACAAATATGCCATTTGTGACACATTTTTATTTTGTTCTTTAAATTTGGCACAATGACACATTTTTTTCTTAAATGGCACATATTGTCTTTGTCAAGGAAATAATTGTGAAAATCTGGTATTTTCACCACTTACGAAATTTTTTGTATTAATAAATTTACTTTCACACAAAAGCAAAGAATTCAAAAGATTTCAAAATCTTCAATGCAAACGTTTTTCAACTTCTTTCATATAAACCTAGATAAGTCTAAGACTAAAACGGTTTTTAGATTATTCGCTTTGAAGCGTCTTACTTTGCAAAAACGAAGATGGTGTCTCTTTCTAGGACGCACACTTGAAAGAGGCACCAAGTCCACTTATGCATTGAGAATAAATCAAAACCTTGCTTCAATCTTATATCATATTCCTTAATAAAAACTTAACTCAGAAATAAGCTAAAAATCGGGACTACAGAAAATATTACAGCTTCTAAGGAATTGACTAAATAAGATAAAATATGGTCAGGGAAAAGCAATGTATAACATGTACACAATGTACGAAATAAACACATGATCCGAGCAAATTTTCAAAAAATTTTAATAACTTGGAATTGCAAAAAAAAAATCCGAACTAAACCGTTCAACTCGAGCGCAATAAGAAAATATTAAAATATATCTTAACGCGATCGGCGTTTCTAATAAAGAAAAGCTAAATTCCTTTGGTGAGTGTGAACCACTGACATATAGCTACGGACCGATCATATGCCATTTCATTTTGAGACAACTTTTGTTACCAGTAGTGGGAAACCTTTTTTGTTTGCATTTTTCTCTCGAGTATTTTGCTAACGCTGTTTTTGTTTATTTAAATATTTTTTTCACAATCTTTTGAAATAATTTATTTTTTATGTATTATTTTGTTTGTTTATTATTTTAATAAAATATATTTCAAAAATTGTTTTGACACATTTTGGCACAGTTTTCTTTCCTCACTGGCACATTTAAAAAATATCATGTGGCAACGCTGCATCTGTCTACAGTAAACGCTCCTGTCGGGGGATGAGTACTATGTGCTGTTCGTCGCGACATCCGGTGCTCTGTTATTGAGCTTTTGGACTCGAATGATATGGAACTTTTATGTATTGTACTCAGATTGCCGGACAAGAATGTGTATATTGCTGCTTCTTAACTCCCTCCGGAAGCGAGCAAGAATATTTTTGAATTGCTTGATTCATGCATCGACCCTCCATCCCCTGCCTAATGTTAGCAGAAAGAGCGATTGCTCCTCTGAGACTTTAACCTGTCAATCATCGGATGTGGTCATTAACTTTTATTCTATGACTCCGCAGAGTTCTCCATGTTTCATCGACAGTATTTCTTCTTCCGGGCTGTTACAGTGTTCCAGCATTGAAATATTTCTGGTAGATTCTTGTATTTGGTGTTCAGCACCGATCAATGCGGCACCTTGGTTAATTGTTGCAAGGTTCCTTTATTTCCTGAGACGGCTCATCATCTTGCTCTTCAGATAGCTTTGATCTTTGATCCAGTGACTTCTCTTTTAACTTTAAAGAGGCTGACTTTTCTTTATTGAATATTTTTTTATTGAATTGTAATTGATATAATGTTTTTGTGGAGTGGGACATTGATGTGGCGATAAGTGCTTTTTATGGCAATCTCTTTACATGTTTCTTGCATTGGGATCCTATTTTGCGAGCATATGTTTCTTTTTCCAGTCCACCATCGACAGCTAGCCTACTTTATTGAAGCTAGGTGACACCGAAACTAGTGATGCTTGGTGATTGCGAACTTCTTTGGCGACTTTTTAAGATAGATAGTTTTTCGTGCGGTCCTGATTATATTCATGTTTTCCTTCTCTAGTTTCTGTTGTTTCTTATTTATTTAATTTATAAATTTCTTGTGGTGTCTTTCCAAAATCTTGGAAATCATCTCCTATTATTCTTCTTCATAGAAAATGTAAGAGGTGTGATATTTCCAACTACAGACCCATTGCAAATTTGCGTTGCATTCCTAATATTTTTGAGGCATAAGTTTGCGATATACTTTACTTTTATTGCAAATCTTTTCTTGGAACTTTTCAGTACAGCTTTATAAAAAGAAGGTCTACCACGACTAACCTTCTATAATTTTATAATTTCTGTTTATCTGAAATTACAGCTGGCAAGAAAGTCGATTGTATCTTTACAGAATAAACTACACAATTTTGATTCACAGGTTAGCTGCCATCGGATTTAACCGTACTCAACGTGTGTCTTTCCGTGGAACCCTATCACAGTTTATATTCAATTACTCTTGTGTACCTCAAAAAGTCATCTTGGCCTGATTTATACTTTACAGCAATGATGTATTTTTGAAATATTCCAAAATTCTTTGTTATGATGACGATGCAAAAATTGTTCCTGTTGTTTCCTCTGTATGCGATTGTAAAATTTTAAACCGTGACGTAGACGCCTTCTACATGTTGTGTTCTAGTTAATATCTCACTCTTAATATTAGTAAATGCAGTACTACGTCGTTTTATCGTAAGAAATCCCTCTTTTTTTCCGCTACACCACGAATGGTTGTGCACTGGAAACAATTAAGGGGGGAAGTACATGAAGACGTTTTCAAAAATCGATTTTTTTTTATTGTCTGAATCGATAAGTATATGTTCTAAGAATATAATTCCAAAATTCCAAAAGCCTATCTCGAAAATTGTGAAAGATATGCCACTTGAAAGAGGTCGGCGCCGATCCGGCCCAGCGCGCCTGAGATCGAGGATCTCTGCTGCGCGCGTGATTCCGCTTACCGGATTTTTTTTCTACTCTGGAATTTATAGTGATGAATGCGACTTTGTTAAAGAGCATTTTCGACGTTTTCAGTCCAAATACCGATTTTTCTGAGAATACCCCTCCCCTCTTACCTTCTCCTTATCTGCATCTTTTCGTTAGTTTTTCGACACGAGTTACGAAACCCACCAAAAGTTGATTAATTTTTTATTTTTCAAAATGTTAAAAATGTTTTTCCTCTTCCTTAAACATTGCCCTAAATACATATAATATCGATTTCATGTGGACCTCTTTCATTTTCCCAAAACTAAATCCCAAAGAAGTCCTCTTTTTTCGGCCTCTTCATGTACTTCCCCCCTTAATAAGACCAAAGACTTAGGAGTCTGGCTGAAGTGCCGTTTTACATTTAACGAATACATTGGTGACATAGTTATTAAGGCAAATTCAACACTTTTAAAAGATGCGCTAAGGAGACAGAGTTGGATCAATTTGAGCGGCACGACCACCACACTATGGTTCCCGCCTTCGAGACTCAGTCTCGCTGCAGGTGTTTAAAATAGAATTTAAAAAAATCCACTCCGTCTCTATCCTGTTGTCTAGCTTACAGCAATGCAAAAACAAGACAATCAAGTTTCCTCAATCCCCTTACCCAAATTTCCTTTCAGCCTAAGCCATGCTAATGCATCAAAGGGTTGTCCCCTGGGCTTTCGTTGCATCCGAAAAAAAAGGAATTTGACGATCCCTATATTACACGGCTCCTTTATTGCACCTTTGTTAGGCCAATTCTGGGGCATGCTTGCTGTGTGGTTACCATTTTATCATGAATATATTGAACTGAGCAGAGGCTCTGTTCGCTTTGCACTTCGTGGGCTTCCTTAAATTGACTCTCTCAGTCTGCCTCCGTAGTCAGATAGGCTCAATCTTATAAAACTGAAAACTATTGAATTAAGGCCTTTGAGTGTCTTCAAGGCAATATTGACTCCCCTGCCTTGTTGCCTTACATTAATATATCGATTCCGAATCGCTTCTAAAGAAATCGAGACTTTCTTAAAATTTCGCAACCTCGCACAAATTACGGCTTACACGGTTTTTTAATTCTCATTTTCACAACATTGATTTCAATCTTTCTAAAAATTGCGTTAGGGCTAAACTTTAAAATTTTCTTATACTTCTTAAGTTATATTGTGAAACTTTTTATTATTAGGTTAATTGTTTTGTTACCTTTATTACCAAATATTGTTAATTTACGTTTTGCAAATAAGTATCAGCCTGTTCATGAATCTGCAATTAATAAATAAAAATCCAAAAGTGAAAAAAATGATTTGCGGTTACCTAAAATTCAGCATTTTCCCAAATTTTCTCCAAAAATCATGTAATTTATTTAAAATCATGTAAATTATATACTTTTGTTCTATTTTGATTTAATTGCCCATCTTATTACCTTTCCAAAATAGTACAACATATCCAAGTAGAGAAAGTATATAATAATTTGTACGTTCCCCATTAGAAAAAGTCCAATGTAGTAAGATCTGGAGATCTAGCAGGCCAAGGAATCGTTGCACCATGTCCAAGTCAGCGGACAGGAAAACAGTTATATAGGAATGTCCTCTATTAGATCTGCAAAATGTCTGCAAAAACGGCAACATGAATGGTCCTATTAAATGAGTTTCGATTTTACCAGCCCAAACATTATTTCAGAATTTGGGCTGGTATGAGCTCAGTTTCTCTTATTTGGGTTTGTATCTAACCAGGTAAACTGCGATTCATCCGTCTGAAGAATTCGGGCTAGAAACGCACCGTTCTCCATATCACATTCCAGAAGCCAAATAAAAATTTTTAATCTACTCTCGGAATCTCCTTCCAGTAGTCCTTTGACTGGGATATGATGATAAGAAAAAATGTAGAAGGCGTTTACGTCACGGTTTAAAATTTTACAATCGCATACAGAGAAAACAACATGAACAATTTTTACATCGTCATCGTAACAAAGAATTTTGGAATATTTCAAAAATACATCATTGCTGTAAAGTATAAATCAGGCCAAGATGACTTTTTTGAGGCACACTAGAGTAATTGAATATAAACTGGGATAGGGTTCCACGGAAAGACACACGTTGAGTACGGTTAAATCCGAGGGCAGCTAACCTGTGAATCAAAATTGTGTAGTTTATTCTGCAAAGATACAATCGACTTTCTTACCAGCTGTAATTTCAGATAAACAGAAATTATAAAATTATAGACCTTGCTGGATGAACAACCCTCCAAACTTTAACCGAAGGCACTTCTAATCGTCCTGCGGGCTTCCTGCAAGGTCTCTCCTGATTAGACATTGCTCGACATTGGCAGACTTTTCCGTTGTTTCAACTCACAATTTCGTGCTGTTACACTTCCGATATCTCTTAAGATTCAATTAGTTAAAAAAAAATCACCTTTTTGGGATGCACGTCGAATCATTCCGCTTATCCTAACTGCCTTTCGGTCATAGCCTTATTAACGCATCATGAGATTGTCCTTTGGGCTTTGGCTTCGTCATAATCAACCCACTCTCTTGTGCATTAATTCATTCTTTCATTCTTGTGCATCAATCAATAGCTTTCTGCTTTTATTACTCTGTGCTTGCAATTCTTGCAGAAAAGGCTTTCCCAAACCTTAGTACTGTAGCAGTGCCCACACTCACACGCAAATAGACTGTAAGGAAAACAGAGTACCTTATGCTATGACTATAATTAATATTGTTCTAATAATTGGACTCTCTCAACCTAACAGCACTAAGTGCAACTATACTTTTACAACGGATGTCAAGTAGCATGAGCTGACGGTAGTGCGATTCGAACCTCCTGTTACCTCCGGGATGGAAGGCCGACACGTTATCACTTACTCCACCGACGATTGAAATTAAATATAATACCCAGTAATTTGGTGGCATCACTGACTCAATCGCTTTCCTTCTTGTGATAAGTACTGCTAGCATCTTTTATCTTCCATCTGTGGATTCTACATTTGCATATTTCCCTTAACTTCGTAATGATGTTCAGGAAATTTATCAATACTGATGAGATGAAGGGCATCTGTGTGAGCCCCCCCATGTATATCATATCTCTTTCAAGCGATTCCAGCATTTCATTAACGACTAGAAATCAAAGTAAGTATGACATTATACCTCCAGGCAATGTACCTCAGGACACGGCGATTATCATATTTTGCAGCTAGTACATTTAGTATAGATCCGACGGTTTTCAGTATTAAGCCAATTCATATTCGTATTAAGTCTCACGGCGTTGAAATTTTAAAAGCTGGTTTTATAAAAAATGAGAAAAGACTAATTGGTCTGAAGATCCACTGCTGCCTTGTGAATAAATATGACGTCTGCCTGTCTTCAAGCAAAAAGTATATACGAGTAAATGAAGATAGCGCTGTTCATTTTCACCTACTTCGAATCTTGAAATTTCAAGGTATCTTCGAAACCGAAACTTTGAAGGCCATTCTTCGAAGGTTGCTCGGTATAAATAATGAAATTTGTGACTTCTGAAGAAAATGATGACGAATAAATAAAATCATATCACCTAGCCGAACTTGATTTATAGTGAAAAGGTGTTCCTTATCCACGGGCATCGGCGTCAATCCGATGCGAACTAAAAAGTCGGAGCATAAGCTACAAATCCTGTTTAAGCAATTATTGTGTTTATTTATTTATATTCAAAAGATTACTAAACTCTAGGTAAATTATTTCGGAGTGTTAAAAATGTGGTAGGTATTAAATGCATAAACAGATTTCATCTAGGTAATAAAAATTATCCACTTCAAAACTTCGAAGATTTTATCTTCAGAAGGTTTTAAACGAAACATCGAAGCCGGAAAATTGGAATTTTTTTTTGCCTGCGAAATTTGTCACAAAGCCTTTAAACTTGGAAACTTCGAAATTCAAGACCTTCGAAGGAAAGTGGTAGCCCTAGAAGAAACAGCTGATGAGTATCATCTTAATTCACGGAATAACGTATTTTGGGGCCTTTTACAACGTTACGTAACTCACGTAACGTAAGGTTACATTTTAACTGATATTTTTTATCGGGGCGAAAGTTATTGAATTAACTTCCCTCCATTTTGTAGTATAGTTCACTATTATAAAATAAACATAAACAAATTATAACAGAACACAGATCATTTATTTACTTACCAAGGTCCTAGCAATATCTGTTTGTCAGTGCATCCACGTATCACTCAATTTTATCCTATACCATCAGTTTCAATTAAATCGATTTCAGTCTGGACTTCCAGCTAATTATATAATGTTGAACAAGAATATTCGTAACTCAATAATTAAGGAAATCACAGTGAAGTCTTGCTAATTTAGCACTAATTAGTTCTACTTACACTCAAATCGTTTAATTCGAGATAAATTGGTCAGATCCATTGATTTTGCATAATTGGCTTTAATTAACATTGCTGGAGATTAGCGTAAATTCACTTAATATCCTTAATCTTAACGAATGACCAGATACTCTAATTTAAAGACCATTTGGAGTAAGCAGTTTATATCGGCAGGTGGTTTGTTTTAGGTTAACCTTATATAATTAATGAGTACTTCATTATTTTTGAATTTTAACGAAGTTATTTGCGATATTGAAAGTAGTGAAACATCGATATGGTCTTTATGTAAAAACAACAAAGAAAGGGCACAAAGTAGTTAGTTATAAGGAATTATTGCTCGTTCATGGTATCGAAGTTGGTCGGTTGACATTTCTCGATAGTACACGCCGCCGTCTTCTAAAATTGGTTTTGTACAAATTCTGCTATAACGCAGTAGGCTGCTTGTTGGGGCAATTGCGTTTTTCACGACGTTGTTTTGTTGAGAAAAGTATATAGTTCTGAGATGTTGTTTGACTTCGGTGCTTCCGAACAGTAGCGGAGAGAAGCCAATTTTCTCAACTTTTTGAAACAGAAATATAGTAGATCTGGTTCTCAATTCCGTCACCTGGGAAAAACCAAAACGTTAGATGACACTTTTTGCCTTTAAATAAGGATCTGCCAGATGGAGTTGTATGAATAGGTTGAGTGGCACGATCACCATGCCAGGGTTCGAGCCTCGATCTCCGTGAGTTGTTAATTTAAATTAAAAAATCCACTTTGTTGACTAGGTCGCAGAAGTGCAAAATCAAGAAATTTCAAATTCCCTGTACCCTTATTCCCTTCCAGACAAAGCCATTCTAACTCATCCTAGGGTTGTCGCTGAGCTTTGACTACTTCATAAAAAAAACAGAAAAGATTAGAAAACTCTCAAATCCTGTGATGCAATTTTTTAATGGCATTTAACTGAACTTTTTCCAGGAACATAAGTAATTGTAACGATGTTAATTTCTATTGCTAAAATTGTCACACTTATTAATGTAATAAATATTTTTTTATTAAACCGATAACTTTCACACATAACTTTTTCACGAAAACGTGCGTTTTTGAACGGGTGCTTTATTTGTAATGTCAGTTCTTTATTAAATTTAAAAATTTGGGAGTACCTTTATTTGTAATGAAAAATATATCCGTTAAAATAGTTATAACCTTAAATATAATAATAACATCAAATGTATAACAAATTTTTTTAACAAATTGTATTGTTTTTTTTTACAGGAGTACCAAATGCGTTAGTAGCTGATAAATTAATTGTTAACAACTTACAACAGCAATTTCCATACTGGTGCATGAAAGTTCAGGTAATATTCTTACATATACAAACACACAGCGAGTGACAAAAGTCTACTTAAACTTAATAGACTCATTAAAACTTCTCCAAAAATTAATTAAATGATTTAAAATAAGGAGTCTGAGATCATAGGAATAAGGACTTAAAAGAAGTAGATGGCCAAGCACGTTTCGCCTCAATGCTTGTAATAGTGGAAAAGGAGAAGATGGTATACCGTTTCATATTCGTACTGTAAAGGTAAAGAACGATTCCCGAATTCATTTGATTGATTACCCGAATTTAATTTGTCCGGTCACTATACAGTATGAAGGTCGAATATTGTAAAGAACTCAAAACTTCAGAGCGGATTTACAGTATAAAACTTCACGTAACACTGTTACAGCCGCTCTTCGGCAGGCAAGAAGGTATATTTTGTAGCTAAGTTAGATGCCAGGTTAAGCTCCAAAATTTTGTGGAAAAACCTTTCTTAAGTTAAAGTTAAAGTATATCGAATTAACCCTTCTAACTCAGAAGGCGCACTTCACAAGCAGAAGCCTGGAATCAATTGACCTATTCACCAGAATATAACATATATTGAGGTGAATGAGGCTCCCACAACCCATGCAATAAAATATTAGTAAACAAAATAGTGAAACACGTCCAAACACTACAGTCAGGGGTGCACAGATAACAGTGAACGTTTAAGTAAATCCTTGGTAAGAGCCAGGTCAAAAATAGGACACATATTCACGGCTCTACACATGCGATTAATAGGCTCATGCATACCATAGTTAGACCGAGAATGGACAACATGTAGTAAAGGCACTCTCCTTAAGCAATACGGGGTATGCCTATAAGTAACCAAACCTGCGAGAGTACGAGAATCTATATTCGAGTTCATAAGCTGGTGAATAAATACTAGGTCAGCAATTCTACGTCGTTCCTCCAACGAGTGCATATTAAGCAATCGGAGGCGATCCTCATATGGAGGAAGCCTTAATGGATCATTCCACGGGAGGTCCCTTAGTGCGAATCTAACAAAGTTTCGCTGCACTGACTCGATGCGTCTAGAATGAACCGCATAGCAAGGTGACCAAACCTGAGATGCATACTCGAGAACTGGTCTAACCAAGGAGAAATATAAGTGAATAAGTGTCAGTCGATCAGAAAACTCCCTTGACCACCGTTTAACAAAACCCAGAACTGAATTACTCCGAGACACGATATAGTTTATGTGCAGAGTGAAATCCAGTTTTTTGTCAAGCTTCACACCGAGGTCAGTAACGGACTCAACACGACGGATAGTAGTTTCAGCAAAGGTATAATCAAAGACGAGCTGATTGGGGTTCCTACAGAATGACATAACTTCACATTTATCCAGGTTAAGCCGCAGGCCATTTGAGGCACACCAAAACCTTGAAGGTATTCAAATCAGCCTGAATACAAGAAGAATCATAACTGTTTCTAACACATGAGAAGATCTTCATATCATCTGCATAGATTAAGACTTTGGAGTGCTTAATCAGAGGGACAATGTCATCAATGGCAAGAATGAACAGCAACGGCCCCAGATGGCTACCCTGCGGTACACCAGATGAAGCTCTAATAAATCTAGATAAAGTGCTACGGAAAGATACTCGGTATGACCTATCTTTTAAGTAAGAGCGGATCCAGTCGAGCAATAAGGGCGGAAAACCCAGCTTTTCCAATTTAAGCATAATCACAGAGTGAGGGAGCTTATCAAACGCCTTGCTAAAGTCGGTGTAGATGCAGTCTGTCTGGAGACCACGCTGGAAGGCAGAGATTATGTGGGATGTAAATTCAAGCAGGTTAGTTGTCGTCGATCTACCAGGCAAAAAGCCATGCTGATTACATGAGATTAACCCCTTACACTGCCCAACAAGCTGCGTATATATAACAGATTCGAACAACTTGGGTATGCAGGAAAGCTTCGCGATTGGCCTATAATTTTTTATTAAGTTTTTATGCCCCTTTTTATAAACAGGAATTATAAAGGAGCTCTTCCATAACGTAGGAAATCTGCCGGCCTGAAGAGATTTGTTGAAGATGAGAACCAGTGGAGTGAGTAAGGCGTCAGAGCAGGATTTCAAGAACGCAGGTGGAACACCATCAGGACCAAAAGAAAAGTCAAGTTTAAGCTCATTGATACCATCCATGACAATATCTCGAGATATAATGGGCAAGGCAATGGAGGCAGCGGGACGGTCTTGGATATGACCAAACTCTTCCACGGAAGGCACAAAGTCGTCAGATGAAAAGGCACCCTCAAAAAATAAAGCAAAGTTGTCGGCTATGTCGGGCGCACTGCATTTAGAGGTTCCATTATACCACATTGTAGATGGGTAATTATCAGATCTCTTCTTCATATTAACAAATTTGAAAAAAGTACGAGGATCATTATGTAAGTTAACGCGAACATTATCAAGGTACTCTCTGTATAATGATGAAGATAATGCCAAAAATCTGTCATAGCAATCAACAAAATCACAATAAGCTGACGTGCTTCTACAGCGTAAGTAAGTTTTCCATAGTAAATTTTTTTTATTCTTAAGGCTCCGCATTTCACTAGTATACCACGGGGGAGAATGACAGGATGGTCTCGACCGTTTGAGTGGTACACACGAATTAAACAGATCATAAATTCTATCATAAAACACGGAAACGCACTCATCGACATCGCTATCATCAAAAAGAGATGCAAAATCGATCGAGAGGATCCTGTTTGAGAGAACAGAGAAATACGCTCTTTTAAAATCAAGAACGTACTGATTCACGTTGGGGTCGGCAGTATAAGAACCATCGTAGCAAAACGAGATGAAAATGGGTGGATGCAAACTGTCGATAGCGGATAAGCTACGAGAAGCCGATTCGACTATAGTGTTACTCGAGTCAGAAGTAAAGATAAGATCTAACTGTCTTCCCATAGAGTTCTTTACATCACTCATTTGGTGTAAACCAAAGGAGGAGATGGCGTCAAGAAAAAGGGAGTCTCTAACAGTAAGACAATTTAAGGGAAGGTAGTCATCGTCATCAGTGTTCAATACCCATTGGACATTGGGTAAATTAAAGTCACCAAGAAGAATGATTTGGTCCTCAGGGTTCGTCATATTATTAATAAAATCTAAGCTAAGAATTAAAATGTCAAAGAGACTACGACCGTGTTCATCAACGCGGTTTGTCAAATTTGGAGGAATATAGCAACAGAGCAGGAAAAAGTTCTTCTTATGAAGAGAGAGTTTAAGAGCTATGAGCTCAATTATGAGCGTGTCGGAGAAAGAAGGAACATTAATCAAGCTGCAACCCAAGTGGGACTTACATGCAACCAACACACCGCCACCAAGAGCTACAGAGTCAGAATATCTATCCCTACGAAAAACCTGATAGGAATCGTCAAGCACTTCAGCATCATTAAAACCGTGGTGAAGCCAAGTTTCGGTCAGAGCGATGACATCGTAACTGCAAGCTTGAGAAGCCTGAAATAGCTGGCCTATTCTTGTTCTTAATCCCCTTACATTTTGATAGTAAAGGGATAGCGTGCTTAGTTTTTTTGGTTATCGACAGTGGCTCTATTGTGAGTGCCGCCTGCGACCTTACGACGGGGCACAAACTCATGTGCGATTATATTCTCAGGCCAGAAATCGGGGGCAGACATTATCCCAAAAAGATCTGGGGAGGATATCAACTTGAAAGATGACATGAGTCCCCGAGAATTACGAGAACCAAGAAGAACAACGCAGATTGCTCGACTCGATTGAACTTAACCTGTTGTGTCCAACCTAAAAGGAAAATGTAAATTAAAATAAACCTCCACAAACCTGAAAGTATTATAAAAATTAGCAAATTAAAAAACTTTATAAAAATAACAAAAATTTATGTGTCAAAAACTAACGGCGTCAGAAGTGAAACATTTTATGTTATGCAAAAACTGTCAATGAGTGTACAGTAAACAATGCCCGGTGACCTGTCGTGTCGGATTTTGTGTAGAACACGAAATGCAGTGTGCGTAGTGGTAATATTAAAGCATTTTCCGAACTCAAATAAATCTTGCTTTGAATGTATGCGTGCCGTTGCCACTATAAATAGGTAAATCCCGTGCGGATTTTCCTATACATCCCTGCACGCCCGCTCTCCGATAAACTGCAATCAAGCAGGACAAGTGTAGTACGGCACTACGAGCCTACTCATATGCTAAAACTTCTATAATATCCCATAAAAAGTTTCACTTCAAGAATCACTCGGGTTGAACAAATACATATAAAAAAGTATGAGTGATAACATTTTAATTGAATAAATTATTTGTAATCAAAATAACGAAAACTATCTTTAACCGACTGACAACCTGACAGCTAAGAATTTACTAATGTATGGATACCCATAACTTCGCAACATGTGTACCGATTTGGATGATTTTTGTCGCGAGTATATATGTTTCCCAATTCCTTACTTTTTCTAGTAACCCCTTGTCGGTCATAGGGCGAGAGGAAGACTTACAACCGTCAATGGCTTTTCAGCGCGGCTGGCAGCGATAAACTACAGATACGGTTCCATTCTAGACCTTCATAATGGAATACCAACAGATTATACTTTACTTTACTTTACTCCAACTATTTCCATGATAAAAATATTGTACTTAGGGGATGGGCCTTCGTAACGTTTGGTCTGATTTTTCTGATTCTAATTTTGTAACGGGTGTGCTAATTTAAATGATGTCATCTTGGAAAAAGTGCGTTTAGTGAGGTATAAAGTGAACATTTCAAAATAAAAAAAATTTTAACCGATTTTACAAAGTGCGATATACAAATGAATTCGTGATTTGTCGGACGAGTGCTGATCAGCTAAGTCCCGGTGGAGTAAGTGATAACGTGTCGGCCTACAAATCTGGCGGCCCCAAGGCTGTTTTCTGCTGACAACAGATTACGATAACAAAGACAATGGGGCTTGCAGACAAAATGCCAGTGTTTCGGAATTCCCTTCAAATTGTAGGTATACTGACAATCGTTGTTTCGAATCGGGTGAAGTTGTTCTCCCACCCTATGCCTACCCTATGGCCTACAAATGGTTAGAGGAGCTAGAGAGAGCTGCCCAGCTAGGCTAGCACTCTACTTTGCACTTGAACCGTTCGTTTTGATATTACGGCTTGTAAGACTCCTTTGTTGAGTCAAACGGAGGAGTCAAGTAATTGGGATATTTTCCTAATCTTTAATCATGACTTTTCTTGAAGGTTCTCCATAAAGTAATCCCCCAGTGTCTTTGTCCTAGCACCCGCCGAAGCTGGGCACTTGCAAAGAAGGTGCAGTGCGGTTTCTTGGTGAGCTGACTTGTACAGATAGTTTTATATGATATTAGTAATTGCAGGTATGTAGGCAGTTGTTTTCTTTTTCTTTCTTTCGTTTATTTTCTTCTTCTGATATTACTTTGGTACCTACTTCAAGATGTAATAGGCATAACAATAAATATGACTTTTCTTTTTACTTTTATGTCACTTTTTGAAATCGGTTCTAACGTTGATGGTGGAGAAATATGGCGCTTTAATGGAATCACGTTAAATTTTTTGTACTATTTGTACTAATTGATGGCAGTTCGACGTATTCAAAAAACAACAATCCAACGCCTGCTTAGGCGAATTTTTTTTTTTTTTTTATATATATGATGTGGCCAAATCCTAGGGGACAACCCTTTGATGCGTTAGCATGGTTTTGGCCGGAAGGGAATTGAGGGTAAGGGAAGTGAGGAAACTTGAGTCTTGTTTGCATTGCTGCGAGCTAGACGACAGCCCAGAGACGGAGTGGAATATTTTAATTTCTTAATAAAAGCTCACGGTCATCTGGGCTCGAACCCGGGACCTATGGCATGTTGGTCTTGCCGCTCAACGCATTGATCCAACTCCGTCTCCTAGAATTGGTACAGATGTATAGAGGTAGGCATTTATTTCGTACTTCCCTGTCAGTTCGAAAAGCACACTGTACGTTTACGTCTACCTTCAATTAATGCAGGGTTGTAAAATTTAGTACACTTTTTTTTTACACTGTACTTACATCTTGGACCATAATTTGATTTTCTTGATTTACAACGTTAATATCAATAAATATCTTAAGTATAAAATTATATCTTATAACATTAATTTGTCCCAATTCTTATAACATTAATTTGTCCCAATTGGGTGATAAATGTGAATCTCTACCCTCTTACATCGCATACGTCACTAGATGACAAAGTTCAATAATTTTATGAAATAGTCTCTAATTGTTGAGCGCGATTTCCTACATATATCGCAGATATTTAAGATCAAAAACTGTTGAAAGGCAAGCTGACTATAAGTTGATTTGACATATGGTTACTTTAAGAATCCGTACGGCAAAAAGGCGGTACTATAAACTGAAGTTTGATGCAAAGCTTCCATCGAAGACTCTGTGAGAAGACTTGCATAAGACATCTCTGTGGAGACAGCATTGAATGTAGTATTGATCAAAACTTGTTAAATACTTATTTTATTACTATGCCTGCGCTTTCATCATATGGTATAGGATGGTGGGCTGCTGGTCATAAAAAGGGTTCTTTGGATAATCGCCAAGCCCGGTTTATGTTGTGTGTTAATGCTGGAGAAATTGTAGTTGCTATTGTAGCGTTCAAATCTTACGCTGTTGGACCAAACTTTACTCAAAATTTATAAAATTACTGTTGCCCTGGGTAATTCAGCATATTTTAGATATATTTTACATGTGCCTTACCACTTTCCAGTTTCCCTCTACTTGGAAGGCTGGCACTATTGTGCTAATAGCAAAGTCCAATCAGGCCTACTTCCATTTCTGGCCAAATGGCTGACAAAATTATTATCTGAACCGGTGACGGATCTACATACAATGTCACCATTGGGGGGTTTTGGATTTTTGCATGGAAACGTATTATTAAGACATTGTGTATGTCAGGCGCGCATCTGCATTTTTATTTTGGAAGGGGAGGGGGAGTCCATGCAGTTCATGATTATGTTTGCTAAATACCGGTTTTTTCAGATTAGTTGGCTATAATTGTACTCTTTTTGACTTTCCCAAAATTACTTCTGTTCAGGCAATCGATTCATCGTCTTGAAAACCTAAGAAATTATGCAGCACCCAATATAAAGGAAACTTTGATATATTTTACTTTGCGAATTAAAAGTTTAATCGCATTTTCTACAACTTATCGTCAACTGGTCATCATACACGTAGGTCCAGTTACATAGTTCAAGCTTATTTCAACTTAGTTTAACTATTTGACACCATTTAACTTTGCCTGCATAAGCTTAGCTAAAGCCTTCAAGGTTGACTGATTGAATTCAACTTATTTAAATGTGACTCAACTGTTCTTTCCGATTTGACAATTGGAAACAATGAAATTGTTTCAGATTTGAGAAAACAATTAGTTTGATATTACAATGAAAGTCTTTGCTCATCGTTCTAACATTTCTATTGCACTTACCGGTGCACACTACCAAATAGGCACAACATTTGTACAGTAAGTTAATTCGTAATATACATCAGTTCACAATTCCACAGTGCTGCCATATTAAAAAGTATAATTTCAGCTCGAGCACTGTGAAACTCAATTTGGATTTATAGCAGCTTAAACGAGTTAATAAGTTTAACGTATCCTGACCTTAAGCTCGCACCACTGTGAAACCAGCATTTATTCTATAATTGAAAATTCATTCGTTCTTTCATAACGAAAAAGCCTCATCCATCAGAATAAATGCAAGCCTTGGTTTATAAGACTTTGTCCACTCCTGGACTGCATTCTTTTTACCCAGCTGTGGTTTCTAACCCTTTGTCAAGGCTAAGACCAAATTTTTCTAGCAAAATCTTTCTTTAGATGATTTGTCCGCGCGTAAGATAAGTTTCGTCTACCGAGCCATGTTTTATAACAATAAAGGGTTAAAAAGCAGAGTTTTGTAAATAGAAGGGGTAAATTTTTATAAACTAATAAGACCTGGTTATAAGAACTTCACCCATACCTACACTAAACGAACGGAACCGAGGCGTGGTACAAAGAATTTAGCACAAATTTGAATAAAATCAGCGGGGGCAAGGCTTGGCAACCAAAATCAAGTAGAGCTTAGAACATACTTGGACATTGCGAGTCAAGCCTGGTCCCTTTGATAAGCTTGGTAATTCGTCCATGGGTGACGTTACACTGAAAGTTTCTTTGTAGTTAAAACAATTTAACGCACTGATTGGTGGCTTTTCGATTAGATAATGTTTTTCATCCACAGCATGTAGTTTTTAAAATCCCACTATTTTTAAACCTTTCAGCTATAGGTTTCCAATGGTATTCTAAAAGGTGTATTGTTACTACAGTCACTTTGTGTGGCTACATAGAGCTATGTAAGTTCTTCAACTGATCTAGCATTAATGTATCATAATAATGTCTGTAGTATTTAGACTACGCCATTTAATTTTTTTTAAAGGTTAAAGGAACCAGAGATATTGTAACCCACTTCCTTTCTTTCTCGGTGGTTAAACTTAATACTGCGAAAAAATATCTCAACAACTTAAACAAATACAACCGTTGTATCGTGTATTTCCCGCTTAACCCTCATCCCACTAAGAGGTCATTTAGTTAATGCTATTAAAGTACAAAAGCTTAAAAGCTTACTCAATCACCGGGTATCTATCTCTTCCATAAAATTCCAGCGTCGCGTTACTATGTCGTAAGAAGTATCCATTCAAACGGGTCTCGAAAAATTACAAAACTATGAACAAAGCGATTGAAAGAATTGCAGATATAGTATACTGTATACAAAGAAAAACGAATCATACAACTTCGCTCTTATTACTTCACTTAATTAGTCTTCGCCCTTATTTATTTTCTCACCCTAACTATAAAATTGGTATCTTAGGGCTCGGGGAATATACTCCACGCCTTACAAAGTAAGCGATTTCTCTTTCCACGGCCCATTCTCACTCTTTTACAACATTTTTTTCATGGAAATAGTTACGAAATAAAGTAACAAAAAAACCACCTAAATCGATCCAAGCATTACGAAGCTAGGTTAAGCGCCCCCCCCTCCCCCTATAATACAAATAATATAAAATGAAATTTATACAAAAAACAAAAAAAAAGAAACATCCAAATTCCAACACTCCTTCAACAATACCATCTTATGTGGTGGAACATGTTTTTTATTATAATGTCAAAGCTCAGGTAATGCCCAATGATGCCAGTACAGCTATAGCTAAAAGAAAATCAAGGCTAAGGGACACTAAAGATATTTACAGAAGGCGAATTTACTCCTTCGAAAAAATATGCTGAGGAAATATCGTTGAAACAATGAATTTGATTTATAAAAAGAAGAAATAAGGTTGGTGAAAGAAATGAACCCTGAGGTGCACTGGTACTGTACTAATCATATGTAATTCGTCTATTATTTTATTCAGATTGACAGTCGTTAAAATTATTTTTCTTTTCTAGATTCTTTGGTTTTTCTAAAAATCTTTAGATAAAACCGAAGTATGTGTAATTGGTCTGTAGATAGAGAGGTTGCAAGCCTCTCCTTTTAAGGTGTCGGCTGAACATTTAGCGCAAATTTACATGCAAACGGAAAGTAGTGTGAAGTATGAAAGATGAACATTTAGCGCAGATGTTTATCCAAAGCAAATATGTAGCTCCAGTCAAGCGAAAATCCATCAGGTCCAGAAACTTTGGTCACGTCAAGTTTAAATCATAAACACTTCCCGGGTGCAAAAGTGTACCCTGATATTGCACTTTGATGGAGATGGAAAAGGCTGCGCTGAAGGTGGAAGTAAAATAATCAGCAAGCAAGTTGGCTTTAACTTAAATATATAAAAAAATCTCAATTTTTAATATTTAATTTCTTTAGTTCCCGCAACCCGATTCACCCGATTCGACGACAATGATTGCAAGTGAGCCTACAATTTAAGATAGATTCCGAACAATTGATATTTTTTTGCAACCTGCAATGACATTTTAGTTTAATATGTTTATCATTATATGTTAAACTAGTAGAAGCATTATTAATGAGTGGTGAAATTGAAGAACAGGTAAAATTATTCTTTAGGGTTTTGACGAGAGATCATACTTTTGGGTAGTAAATATGGCCCTAACGAAATGGAACTTTGCCCGACTAATCAGCGATTTACGTATATTCCGCGCATCTTTAAGAATGTGTCTCAATTCCTCTAATGGGCACAATTCATATACCTAAGCGACTATTTCTTTGCTTTAAACGCCCGTACATGTAAGTTGGTTTGATGTTCTGAAGCTATGAGTAGTAAAGCGATGCATCCTAAACCATAGGATGTTCAAAATATATTCGGCCCTATGGTTAACTTCTCACACGGAAAAGCAGTCAGTTGTCAGTTGTTGTAAGTCCTATCAGCTTTTTTATAATGTCACTTTATGGAACTTTAATTGGAGGTTATCAGAGGAGAGATGGAAAATTGGGAAAGTAGTGTCCCCCAATTTAACAGTAAGAGTGAATTGGATAAGGGAGTCGTGACCTGAATTTAGTGTTTGTCTGGATGCGAAGTTAAAAAGGGATCCCAAGTGGTCCGTGTTTTGATCTTTGGTAGCATAAACACGAGTCCACGTTTCTCCCTCATTGGCGTGTGGTAGAAAAACTATGTATTGCATTTTTTCCTGTTTATAGTGCAGAATAATATGAGAAACAAATTGGTCCTAGGGTCCGGAAAGGAGGAAGGGTAGTTTAACTTCATAATGCGTGGATAGAATTTTCCAGGGGTCGTTTCGCGGTTGTAGAAAAGTATGTTGCTTATGCGAATTACTGTAGCACGGAAGAAAAAAAATGAAAAGCTCTTATTGAATGCTAAGCCAATTCTAATTTTATTCCTAAATAATCTTCAAAAGTAAATTCTACTATTTTTTAGTAATTTTTGCTTAAAAATACCCGTATTTATTTATTTGTTTTTCAACTATGACAATTCTTGTTAACTGCCCCTTTTTTATAGCAAAATTTCCATCACGTACGAGTAACAAAACGCCATTATACAAGCGGGTGAATTCTGGCTAACACAAGCTAATATCGGCAATAAAACAAAATTACACTAACATTTTTATAACTTATACTGCAATAAAATAACTACGTAGCCAGGGATTTCTAAGGATGCGGTTTCTCTAATCATTTGTCTACCTTGCCATGTTGCTCTTTTTTGAAAAGATGGTATGATGGGCAATCCAATAAAAATAAAAAAGTGGTGTACTAATTCCATGAATTTCGGAGAAATTTGTTTGATGTCGCTGTGTTGGGTTGATCAAAATGTAAAAATAAAAGAGTATTGTGCATACCATGAAAAACTGAAATTTATGAATCACCTGAAATGGTTGAGATTGCACTCCGCCTGCCATAAAATTTGTTTGTTTGTTTAGAAGACATCTATTATCCCATTCATTTTGGCACGTCAGATCTTAAGCACCCAGTATATATTCACAATAAAAGTCTAACTACTAAGGTTTGTTTATACATTTTAAAAGGGCAGTGGAAGTCGAAATTGGGTTTTAGTTTTTAACTTTACTTTTATTTTACTTTAGCTTTTTATGTTCTATAGAAAAAGGTTCGGTCTCCACGCCGCTGTATGTATATACTCGAACATCTATGCTACTCTTGCCTATCTTACGCGGAGTATTCATACCAGTTCAATGGCACCTCATTTGTCCAAATCTGATGAGTAATTTAGGAGCTACGAAGGAATGGACCGCCTGCAGACACACCTACCCCGCTTTGCCACCACTGCGCTGTTCACCTCATTTGTCCTAATATGATGGGTAGCTAAGAAGCTATAACGGAACATACCTCATACAACGCCCTGTCCCGCCCTGTCCTACCGCCACTGCGCTACTTGCCATAGAGCTTATGCTATGAGGAGCATACATACAAATTCAATGACACATCATTTTACCAAATCTGATGAGTAGTTTAGGAGCTACGAGAGAACATACCATACCAAGTTTAACATCATTAAAAGTTAAGGTAATATCGGCCGATTATATTGTACCGTAAATGGGGCTCTTCGGGCTCGACGGATTAATTATTATTATTTAGAGTCACAAATGTTCACAATTTTATTCACTTCACCTAATTAGTTCGCTTCACAATTTTCTTTACACGTTTTCTTCACAATATATAGCAACGTTTCACTTTTCTAATTAACACATCACTTCGCAGTTTAAATCACGACTAAACTAACGAGGCTGCTGCTCAGCCCTATTTACACTACTTAGCTTAATCCTAGAAACTTCTGCCACTTAGTTCTAGATATTTCCGTTACAAATTTTCACCTCACATATTCACCATGGGTTCGAGTCGTCATTGATTTTCCTCGTTTGACATTTCCTTGCATAGATTTCTGGTCACCTGAGGTATGCAAATTACACGGTTCACTATTTCCCTATTCGTGGCTTACCTCGTGCACGTTACACTGCCCCCCTCTTAGAACTGTTCGTCCCGAACAGTTTTCATCCTCAATGGCCTTTCTGTAGTTCTTCTGTCTTAATAATCCTTCCTTGGTCTTTGTACCTTGTGGCAACTGTTCCTCAGATCTCAACTGCTTCTCTAGTTGTCCATCAGATTTCTCTTCTTCGAACAAAGAATTAAGGTCACTTATCTCTAATTCCTTCCTGTTGGCCCTCTATTCACGCTTAGCTCGCATATTTACACATTTATCATCTAGCTGGGTGATATGTAGCTGAAAATCCCTGCAGCCCCACGAAAGCCGCTCCAGCTGAGAACATAGACTCTGATTGCATTCTTCCGCCTCCTCCAATTTCCGGTGTAGTTGAACAATCCCATCTTCCTCCGTTTGAGCGTTGATTGGCTTATACAGTGTTTTCAGATAATAACGAATCACGAAAAACAGAACAAGCTAAGCTCCTCAAACTATCAGTTTCGAATAGAAGCAGCGAGTGCATCGTTTTACAATCAAAACTCATTAAATGCGGAGCTTTTCTTTGCTTTCCAGGAGATGAGGTAAAACACCTTCTGAAACGCAGACGATTTCAGCAATCGCTGTCCCAAAAAATTCAATTCAATTCTGAAAATAAGTAAATTATACTTATATCTGGTTTGAAATAAATTGCATTGCACTGTAATATCCTTGACGTATATGTATACCTGACAAGAAATCTGAGATTATTCAGTTGCAAATCTTATTTTCTTAATCTCAGGTATTCTGGTTCATTTAAATGTGCTATGAGAAGCAAAGATGCTAGCATCCGCATGAAATTGTAAATGTTCTTGCAGTTCTTGCTAATCTTGAATGTCATATTGTCCTGACATGTCATCCTTGTGCGTCAGGGTATCTCTAGCAACGTATAAAGGCAAATGCAAAATTCATCGTTTGGTAAAGCAAAATCCTGTCAAGGAGCTTTACGGGAAACTACTATCAAGTTTCGGAGAACGAAAATAATAAGTAGTACGTCCTGGTTCAGATATAACTTGTGCTTTGGTGAAATTTGGGGGATGATACCACATGCAGAAGGATTACCTCAGTGACCAAATAACACTTGTTGGACATGTTAAGATGAAAACTGTGTAAACCGAGAGATGCACTTATATCTTTGCTTTCTGAAATTTCAGGAATAAATTTAGGTTTATCTTGACAGAGTTAAACTTATAAGTATATTGAAACTTTAGCACTAATTACGTATATAATGTCGCTATTTCCAGTAAGCGGAGTTATTACCTCAGTGAAAGTTTGGGTTGAATATGAAAAGCATTTAAATATGAAAAGTCGTTGCCCGTCTTAATTAATGAGGGCGCACATAGTAAATTTATTACTTTCACGAGGTAATATTGATTGATTTAAGTTCTTAGATGATTCCACTTGTAGTCAATCAAAACGGAAGCTGGACGTCATCGAGCCCAGAAACCCTGTAGATACTACTTGATACTTGCTTTTCGAGCCGTTCAACAGCAGGAATTATTGAGCCTTCACTAGGTTCTTAGTGCCTAGCGCTTGAGATCCCCAATAAGACGACCATGCTTGGACAGTATAGTCCCTGCCGAATATCAAGCGGCGTTCGAGCTCTTAACGTGGCTAGAAGATGAGCCTTCTTAAACCTTGAAAACTGCACTAACAATGGTGCAGAAATTATTCCGTATTCTGATCTTGAATAAGATTATGGGACTTTGCCTCATTGATCCATGCACGTTGCATGCTCTCTAATCTGCCCACGTTTTCACTACTAGAGCTCGAGAAATATTCCTTAGCCATTTCCACTTTTTGATTCAATAGGAGTACAGACAATACGGAGTACATCAGCCTCCGGGGAAATACCGTGAATAATGCTCCATGGGTGTTTGGTGTTTTTTTTCTCTCTCTCTTCATTTCCCTGTTTGCTTTAAACCATTGTGGGGCATATGGCGTCTACTACACCGACCCTCCACCTGGTTCGGTTTTGCGCTAACGCCTTCACCTGTGGCCACAATTTGTTGACCTGGGTACCTTCACCCTTCTCTATGTGTTGCGCGGTTGTCCGATTCGGTGTCTTCCTTTATTCCCGTGCGTTTCTTAGTGTGGGCCCTATCAATTGTTAAATTTCCCTGCGAATACCCGTTCGGGTTCCAATTTAGACCCTATTGTGAGATGTTGTTTGGATCTTTTTTTAGTGCGTTACCTATCAATTGCCAATTTTGCATACGAATACTGGTGTCTATCCCGTCTTAGCCAGTTAGTCTGTGTAGGTATTAGTTGCTAATGACCTCCGGCCAATCGATGTTAAGGATGCGCTTGGGCTTCATGACTCTGTATGTTGGATAGAAGACATACATCGTCGGCATAGTTTAGGTGCATAAGATCGTTAAGAAGGTTCCATTTAATCTCCTGCGATGGATGCTCGTCTAACAGCAAAGTGGTAAAATCCTTCCATGTGGTGCGCCCTTATTGCGCCACTTGGAAGGATTTTACCACTTCTTCTACTACTCCGATGGTTCATTGTACTTTTCGAAAATTGTCAGAATGCGTTATATATGGCTGATACTAGGCGCGGTTTTAGCATTTTCCGGCCGCATCCAGTATGCATAAGGGTCTGTACGCTGATGGGCTCCCCGAGTTTCCTTTTCCCTTTCTGGTTAGTACTTTGCTTTTTCCACCTCCTCGGGTTTTGTTGTTTTGCATGGATTTCGCGACCTCCTTTCGTTCTTGCACTTTGTAGAGCGGTATTTATTCCATTGTAGTGGGGTGCAGTTCTTGCGTCCTTACTGGGTGAGCGTCTACTATATTCTCTGTAGATGCTGCATCCAGACACGGGCTTGATTTGCTAACTCCAAACGTGAGCGTGGATATCTTACACGCGATTATTTCAGTCCTCACTTTTAACTTGTTAGTTTGTTTTCTGTTTCATTTTTTTACAAACACAGTAAGCTTTTTGGTTGAATTTTTTTTAAAAAAGGAGTAGGGAAATCTTTAGCGCATTTAGCGTTCAATCCGAATATTAGTAAAAACTTAAAACTACTATTGTTAAAACTTAAAAGTAAATGTTAAAAAAATTGGATTTAACAGAGAGACGTGATTATCTGGATTGATGTCCATCAACATTATTTTCTATATATTTTTGTCCTCTTTTGACGACGTAGGAAGGTGATCGGAACAGATGAGAACTTTTGAAACCCTATCGGAAATCAAGTTCCACTACGTCAGGTGTCGCAAGATCCTGTTGAATTATTAAAGTAGATTTCTCAGCTGGTGGATGTCTGTCAATATCCCCTGTGGAATTATTTTCAAAAAAAAAACTTCGTCTCGCAGTGGTAACATTTTCACCTGCGGAATTATTTTCAAAAGTAGACTTCATCTCGCAGTGGTAACATTTCCACCTGCGGAATTATTTTCAAAAAAAGACTTTATCTCGCAGTGGTAACATTTCCACTTGCGGAATTATTTTCAAAAGAAGAGTTCACATCCCGCAGAATGCGGAATTATTTTTTAGAAGAGGAACTATTCGCATTCAAAGTACTAAAAACGGTTAGTTTTCACATATAATTAATTAAATGTTAATTACAAATCTATATGTATGATATATTTCGGAAGGAAAGCGTCATAAAATATCTGTACTACATCTGACCATAATGGGGTACCAAACACGACTAGCGTGTTCTAAAATAGGCCTAACAAAATACAATACAGCAGTTGAGTTACAAGGTACAATAGAGGAGTTGGGTTAGTCGCCGAACTCTTCTGACCAGCGTTGAATATAACTTAAGGATGCGTTTTCTTTGTTTACATAAGAATCTATGTGATCACCAAAGGAAAATTGAGAGTCAAGTATGACTCCTTAATCTCATATCTTGTCAAGTCTGGTTTATAAGCTACTATCAATAAAAAAGCTAAAGTGCAGTGGAGTCCTTTTGCGTGAAAAGGACTTTGCAGTACACTTCAGGATGTTCAGAATGAGGTTGTTTATAGAACACCAATTATGAAAGGCATAATTTTAATTATACTTGCCTACCTTTTGCGCAAATTAAAAAATTATAAAAATATTTTAATTGCTATTTCCAAAGGGAGCAAAGTGGTGGAGAGGGGACTAAAATTGTAAAGTGGAGGGTGAAGTAAAGTGGGATTTAATATAAAAGGGCTTTATTTGCACATTATTGAATATATTTTAGTTCGTTTTATGCCGCATAGTTTTCGAATTATGATGAAAAATGTCTAAACCAATACCATCCCCCTTATCACCGAAAAATTTTAAATAATTAGAGTTGATAGAGGTTTATGTAGATATTATTATTATATATTATAGATTATTTTAGAAATCAGCAACCATCCAATGCACGGAACCCGCGGTTCGTAAGTTCTATTCGAACTTTGCCGGAAGTTTGAATTAGTGGTCCTTTTCTGTCAAAAATTAAGTAAGAAATTATTCTCTCCTGCCATACAAACTTATGTTTGTACCTATGACTTCTACCATCTCCTTTAGTATCGGCCTCGCAAACGAAAATACCCTGAATAGAGGTGTCTCGATTTTTCAGTACATCCGATAAAATAAAAAATTCTGGAATTGCGTGTGCGCATAAATAGTATACCGAATATAAGCTCTTGTGAGACTTAAGTTCGACGAAATTTCACTGCATATTGATACATTTTTGCTCCACCATAGCACTATCAGACCGGCTAGTTACACAGGTTTTATATTCACTTATCGAAAAAACATTTACTAACACTAAAGTGAAATTGTGAACTCTTTGTTAAGCAAAAGCAAAACTTCCTCAAACGGAAATTGTAGTTTAATTTTATTTTCCTTTATTTCATCGAAACAGGTAAATTCATATCCGCATACTATGTCCAGTTCATATTTTCCTTAATGCGCAAAGCAGTATCCACTGAACCAAAACCAATTTGCTTTGCCAAGTAATCTTTTAGTGCTGTGGGTTTTATTTCCACTCAAAGGTTTAATTTTTCGTTTAAAACTGAGAGTTGAACGCTTCACATAAATCCGAATTACTTGAAATAAGTGGTTTAAACAATCCTCCTAGATTTCAGATCCGATATATTATCATCGTTAAATGAAATATCACCCCCCTGTCTTTTATAGAGCACATAGAAATAGAATATAAACTCGAAAATCAATAACCCAAGGCTTAGTGATTCCAACCGCCCAGTGTGGCATTTAGGCCAGAGAAATGTTACTGAAGGAATGGGTGGGGGGGGGGGGGGGGGCTGAACATTTGAGTGCACTTCAAGTTAGGCTAAATTATGCTGTCAAAAGGAGGAAGTCCAGTATTTATAAAGCGATAGGCAATGCACAGCGCGAGCATTTCTGATATCTAATATCGATCTAAGATGATTTATTGCGGGCAATTTGTCGTTGTAGCTTAGCTGTTGTAAACGAGGCCCACATTGACTTGATGCTGAGATTAGGCCTGCATTTATTGACTTAATGCTGACACACTTTGGAATTATCCCTGAGGAAATGGTCAGCAAGTCATCATTGATTGAGTCGATATTCGACATAACAGAGCATGAAATCAGCAATAGTACGAACATGTGATAAGCTAGGATTGACGGACTTCAAAAGGCTGGAAGGAGTAATTAAGACATTAGAGTCACATAAACATTTCCCTCAATATTCAACATTGTGCCGTAGTATATCAGAATCTACCACACGCACGCAAGGAAAAGGACTCAAGGCATAAGATTTTATTTGGTTTAAAAAGCCTTTTCTAACTTCATTTTCTGAGGAAAGGTGAACATTAAGTCACCTGTCTGCGTGTACTTTTTACTTTTGAGAACTTTTCTAATTATTTCTCTTGACAGCTTAAGATTACGAAGGGCTTCGGTGCAAAACATTTTACATCAAACCTTGTTGTTTGCATATCATTACAGATACTTAAGGATTTGCATGAGAGTAATTACGTGCACACGTAATATGACCCGAGACTATTGGACACGCTGCTTTCTTAGTGTTTTGAAAAATTCGCTGTGATTCCCTGCCATTCGCAAGCAGAATACACTGCTTTCTGTTCAAAGTAATGCACTGAACATACATACATATATACATAGAAAGGGAGAATTAAATAATGATATGCCACTCGACATAAAAACATAGAAGGCGTAGTATTTTGTTTTAATTAGAGATACTTAAAGCTAATTCTTCCTGTGTTTAGTGACCATAAACTTTGTAGTTTATTACTTGGTTAAACGCACCAGGCTAAATATTGAAAGCTTCCGTTTGCGGTTTCAAAACAAAAAATTTAAAAATTTTCAAAAACTAACTTTCTTCTTCGTAAAGTTATACGTTAGTATTATTAAATATAGATCTGAGGACTATATTATCGTTTTTTCACTTCGACCAGGTGAAAGGACGTACCCTGGTGGTGGGGTGGCGGGGGAGGGCCAACAAACTCGGACTTAATTTTTTGTTTATTAACATTTCCTTCTTTATTTATGTTTTAAAAATTACTTAAAATCACGAAATAATAAAATGACAAAAGTTCAATTAAAAACTAAGCGTCTTGGATCTACCGTGAATCTTAACTTTGTGTCTGTTTTCAATGACCCATTTTCTATGTACACTGAGCAAACAGAGACCGTTCAATGGTTTTCTTTCATTGTAGATCTTAGCCACATTTTTACGCGCCACAACGTAGATAAAGACCTTTCATTGGTGTTTCACGGCTGGCTTAGAGAAATAATAATGTATTTTTTTATAGCCGGAAAAAATGTCGCAGCCACCTTCAGTACTTCAACATAATCCAGTTCTTTCAGGCTTATTTTTCCATCTTTATCATGGCAAACGTTATACCTACCATATTTTAGATACATTCATAATATTTTCAATATTGTAATAGTCAAAGGAACCTTGTTGTATCTTATTTTTTAATTCATTAAATGTAATTTTTAATATTGATTGATTACATTGCATTTCCTTGTCTATACACATACAAAAATAGTAGGAAGGCCACGACATAGTTTTTTTTTTAATGATATTGCTAAAGCTCAGGGGATGCCCTATGATGATAAAGCAAAACCTTGGCAGCAAAAGAATTAACGGTTAAGAGGTTGAGTGAAGGAAGTGTCGATGTACGCCTCGTTTGAAAGTTTTTGGTTCATTAGTCGAGGGAAAAGCAGAAGATGGTAAACTTTTCCTCATTCGTGTTGTTCTGCTTGGAAAAGATTCCCAAAAGTTGACGTCACGTCCAAATTTGACCTGGAGAGTACAGGGGTGGGAGCGACATGAAGCTCTAATATCGGTAGCGATGTATCTACAAGGAAGCAGACTAACAATTTCGTTAGTACAATGGCTATGGAAATAGTGATATACGATTGAGAGACAACCGACATTCCGTCGATACTCCAGGGAATCAATGCTCTAAGAAATTGTGGAGTCACCAACGGGTTTAATGCCCTTTCGTTGAACTTTGTCCAACGCTGACAGGGCGGTATATCCGGTCCCTGCCCAATGTGTGTAGCATCTTTTGCCTGCTGGTGCACTTCGATGGATAAGGAAGTAGCTGCGATGTAGGCGGCAGGTGAGAATTAGAAGCAAAATTAACAGCGAACAGATTGGCTCTGTCCAGTGAGCCAGTATACACATTCTAATTGATATATGACCGGTGGTATAAAAGATCAGGTGAAATTTTTCTGTTCGACTTTGGCTAGAGATAAGAAGCCTTTACTACCCTTTTGAGTAGGAAATATCTTCCGTCTGAAATACTGCTGGTATGTTGAACTTTGCTTGGCTAATCACAGATTTGCAAAGATTTCTCAATTTCTCTGCCCATTGTATGCCTGGATGGCTGTTACACCAATTAGTGAAAGTTGGTTTTCATGATTTTCAACCTATGAGGAATAAATCGATGAATTCCAAACCATAGGATGTTCAAAATATATTCGATTCTATAGTTAACGTCTCTCATGGAAAAGCAATCAGACCAGTTAAGCTCTTTGAGATACTAGTATTTTTTAAGTTCAGCCCAATCTAAATCTAGTCCTGACATAGTTAAATTCTGGACTGGTAGACGTAAATTGAGGAAGATGAGAAAAAGGCACATAATTCGTAAAGTAAATTGTTATTCTCTTCTTCGGAAAGAAGAGCGGCACTAAGTGGTAATCAGGAATGCGATACTGAATAATATCGGAATCAGGAACAACCTTGGTCTCGCTTAGTGCAAAAATAGCGAGCTTAGCCGAGGTAAGTTTAGAATATATCCGTATTTAATCATATCTGTTTGAAGCATTCAACAACTTTTTACCAAAATAGTGTTGGCAATTACACTCATAATTCCAATGACCCTGTATAATCGCCAACGTCAACCACAAAAGGAGAGATAAGACTATTGGTTGACGCCTTTGTTGTTTGAAGAAGCACTTCGAGGGGTTTTATTAGCATTGCATATTTTATGAAATCTTGAATCTTGAATCTTGATTTAAAAAGAGAAATATGTCCAGTTACTAAATCTGCTGAACTCCTGTCGTGCAAACCAATTGGAATAATGAATTGTAGTTTTCCTACTTTAATTGAAGAAAAAATCACCAATAATTTTAAGCGATTTTAATCTGTTCTATTAGTCAATTACTCCTTTGATTAACATAGTCTGTATTTCACAATGTTTGTTCACAAAAGTAATGAGAATTGAAACTAGAGATGGGCAACTCAGATCTGAAGATCTGGCTCTCAAAAGTGATTCAAGTGAACCGGATCTCAGTTTTTTCCCTGACGGATCCCGAAGAGTCATTTCTCAAAATTTGCGTCAGTTTCATTTGAACGCGAACGCGACACTACGGTCTTCGCTCTAGAGAGAGAGAGAGACAAAATGTCTCAAGCTGAACATTTTCAGTGACTCTTTCGAACCGACTCTTGGAGCCGGATCTTTTAAAAGAAGCAGATTCGAAGAGTCGATTCGCTCAGAAGATCTGCTTTTTCCCATCTCTACTTCAAACTTAGCAAAATGAGCCCGACGTCTCGTATTCGAAATCGAAAAAACGAATGCCCGTCTGCCCTCAATTTGGTCACGTTCATGGTTTATCTTCTTTTTTCTGTTATCATGTTTCTGTCGAGAATGTAGCGAATGCAACGATATGTATTACTTTGCTAAATGCGAGTTTCCAAGTATCGATATCGTGAATACAGGGAATGCAACCACATGCATTGCTTTGCGAAATACAGGTTTCTAATTCACCTGTCTGTAATTAACACCAATTATACTGAATAATTGGATCAATTCAATAAATCAGATCAATGATATTTTGTATCGGAGATTTGGCGGCTAAGAACTAACGATAGCCGTTATCGTTATAAACTTATCTAAAACAAGGACAACTTCAAGATCTAAGATACAAAATGCTATACTTTGCTTATAAGTTATCTTTCGAAGTACCGGCAAGGACGTTGTAGTCTAGCATACGGAAATGTAGTGTATATGGTGCGGACAAATCTGCGATCTTGGGATCTGTTAAACGGAGTTGAATCAATTGAGTTGACTGGCACGTTCACCACGCCATGGATGCCAGTTTTAGCCTCGGTCTCCCTCCGCGGTTTTAATTTGTACTTTAAATTAAAAATCCACTCATCTATGAGCTGTTTCCTAGCTCACAGCAATGCAAAAGCGAGACATTCAATTTCCCTTATTTTCCTTAAATTCCGCAAAGCCTTCCTAACTGGACTTTCCTCCGGCTTTGGCTACAACATAAAAAAAAATTACACAATGAGGTTGTTGAAGCCACGAATTCCATTAAATCTGACGCTTTACGTCCAGATGATATTCCTGCTAATTGTTGTCTTAGTTCTCTAATATATGTTAACAACATTTGTGTGACTACCCGGCTGACTGAAAAATTACTATCGTTGTTCCTATGCCTAAGAACTCTAAAGCGAAAATTCGGATGATTTGCGTCCTATTAGTGTTTTGGGTTTTCTTCCAAAAGTTCTTATAAACGGACTAAACATTAGTTTCTTGTTTGAAACTGTAAAGAAAGGACTGATTATACAAATATGTTTATACTGATTTAACGAAAATATGGCATTAATAATAGCCTTATTTCTCCAACCCGCATTACAGACGCAACAATAATGTTTTTAATAAAAGTATGTTAAACTTCAAAAATAATCAAATTAGTTATTTATAAGTAAGTCTAAGAAATCACAATGTTATTAAATTATTTTTTGCATTTGTTATAGCTGTTTAATCGTATCCTTCCCTGCATAGCATTTGCATTTCTTTTGTAACATAATTTTCAAACACCAATGACTCGAAATCATTACTCTGTAGGTTGCATAATAATGTCCATGTTTAGATCCGCATAATTTGCTATATTCGTTCCAATCTAGTTTTCGCAAGCTCTATGGTTATGAGACTACTCTTATCGCTGTTGCAATCACTATCAGAAGGTCGCTTGAAAGAAATCACTTAGATATTCTCACGTTTCTTGATTTTCATAAAGCTATCGACGCTCTCATCTAAGATTGCTTAATAAGTTTATTCGTACTCGTATATTGAGTTGCATCCATCGGTTGAGCGGCACGACCAGCATGTCAAGGTTACCGGGTTCAAGACCAGGTCACCCCGTGGGTTTTTAAAAATTGAATTAAAAAAATCTACTCCGGCTCTGGGCTGTTGTCTAGCTCACAGAAATTCAAAAACAAGACATTCAAGTTCCCCCCCCCCCCCCCCTACCTTAATTCCCTTCCTAAGCTAACGCATCATAAGGCTTGTCCCATAGGCTGTGTCCACATGTTTTATACATGGGCTGCTGAAAATGATTTGTTACTAAATCCTTTCGCGGTTCCGTTGATCTTAATATTCCCGTAAGGCGCATAGTTAGATAACACAGTGTGCCAATGGCTTTCTGTGTACGTGTGACAAACATTATAATAATTATATAAAACAATAAATTAATAGGAAGAATTTATGGAGGACTGCGTTAGCTATGGTTATCGGTCGACCTTCTTCATATTAGTAAAGCTGTTGCTTGTTTGGTCTCTTCTTCTTCCTTACTCTAATACGGCGCTTTAATGTTCCCGAATTTGTACTCCAGATTGTTGAACGAGATTGAATGTGATATTTAATGACTGCATAAGATTTATTTACGGTCTAAGAAGGTTTGATCGTATCTCCCCGTATCGTAACTAAATGTTCACTGGATAAGCTAATACAGCGTAAATTCCTTATATCTCTCTATCGCATATTTTAGTCGGGTGCATCTGGTGCATCTATTTGACAACTTACAATACCTATGGTCACCCTGACATAACAACTTGATTGAGAGTCCCTTAAGGAAGACTCTTTTTTCGTGTATGGGACAACCAATCGATTAGTACACAGCGACTCGGTTGGTGATTAAAAAAAAAACTTCTTAATTCCTTATACGTTGCTAGTTTTACGTTTGCTTTGTTGTTTCTCGTAATAAAGACTTTATTGATTTATTTGATTTATTGGTTCATCGATAAATTTAATAGTAATTGGTGCTTTTGGCATTTTTAACCTCTTTAAGTCATTGGTACTTTCATTGGAACAATGCGCTTTTGGTTAAATATCATTTTCTTTTTAGTTTTATCTTTAGTTTATTTCCAATTTTGCATTTTAGTCTATATTTGAATTAATACAATTTCTTTCCTACACAATAATGAGTATGTACTCTAAAAAAGAATTGTTATAATATGTATGTACAGGATATTCTAAAAGAATCCTACAATTATTCTTTTAAAAGGATATTTTGTTCCAAAACAAACCAACCAAAACATATCAACAGATATGCGACGATTTAAATGAGGATGTTAACCAATTTTGGGAACAATAATTTCTTTTGCTATTTTTCTATACTATAATATCTAGTTCCATATTTTCACTATTATATACATATTATGAAATTACTAATCTAATAATTGTCATTACTTTAAATACATTTTTTCGCTCCTTTTATAATGTTTCTTCCTATGCCAGCGCGTTGGACTACCTGTATTGGTTGGATAGCTCTTCTTTAAATTTGGTTAAGGGGTTACTATCTTTAGTTCCCGTAACCTCTTGCGGTGCAGGGGTCGGGAGAACAAGTTCGCAAGTCTGCCTTGCGGTACCCGGGAAATCTGCGCAGAACAGAACATACTGAGTACAATCAAATGGGTACAAACATGAACATCTGACAAAAATCGGCGGGAAAAGAACAAAATTTGGACAAGTGACAAACCGCAATTTTTAATCATCCTCTGTAAAGAAGTAAGTAGTTATCTTAAACCATTTCTTATCACCACTTTCGTCAATAATGTTGCTTTGATTTTGTGAAAGCCATCGCAACAAACTGATTAACTACCAGCGAGGGTAGAAATCTGCCTTATATGTATAATGATTTCGTAAAATAAAAAACCTTGCATTTGAAAAGAATTTAGTTTTAAAAAGATCAGCAAAGAGGCGGGCAATCATTGCAGAATCGTTGTTTTATATATTCCCAAACGACGAGAAGAAGTGTTCCGGACAGAACGGGGAAGGTAGAATCTAAAAGTTTATGTCTAGATTAGTTCATACGAAAGAACTACGAATTAGAAATCTTTTTCGAAGATTCAGAGGCATCAATATTGGCAACTAATGGATCTTATACCGAGAATGTAGGTGGATCTAGAATTTTACTCAAAATTGTGTGTAAAGATCACATATACAGTGCCAAGAGACATATGGTTTTTGACCAGGAACTTTTTATAATATCTATATCTAACGCTTTGTATTTTTTGAAACCTGCAATTGTAACGTGCAAAGTTTTAGACATTTGCGTGCATTTATACATTCAATTCAATTCAATTTATTTATCGTGAAACTTGCACAAAATAAGAATATATTCTTTTTAAAAGTACATAGCATAGAAAAGTAAAAGTAGATTACAATACTATAATGACAAAAATGACCAAAGTGAACTAATAATTGAAAAGGTAGAAATAGAAAAAAAAGAACAAACAAGAAAAAGATGAAAGGAATTAATTAAAATTAAAAAGAAACAAAAAGAAAAATCTAAATTAAGATGATAGTACTTGGTAATGTGACTGAAGCCGCGCCCTGAACACCCCCATCGAACCCGCACGCCGTACAACAAACGGAAGAGAATTCCATAAGGTGATGGCATGAACGAAAAATAATCGCCTGGATTGCAAACACGAGTATCCAGGTACTTGAAGATTATTCATACGAGAAGAACGTAAAAACACTAGCTTATCCTTCAGAAAAACAGGCTTGCCTGTATGTATTAATTTAAATAAAAATATATTCAGCCTAATTTTTAAGTAAGAAGAAAACTAGCATCCGAGGAACAAATTGACAAACTGCGTTACATGGGCATACCGTCGAAGTTTATATACATAACGTACGATTGAATTGAAGCAAACGTTAAGCTTCTTCCACGATACAGAGTCAAGGTTACCGAATATAATATCACCATGTGTAAGAACAGGCAGCAGCAGAGATTTCGCCAAAGAGAAACGTACGCTTTCTGTAATGTACGAGGCGCTACACCAAAGTATACGGAGACTTCTATATACCTTAGAGACAATACTGTTGATGTGGTCAATCCATGTTAAAGTATTATTAATTATAACACCCAAATTTGTTACTTTAACTAAAAAAGGGATTGCTGTCAACCCGGTCCTTAAAGAGGGGAGGGAATCAGTATTTATAGGCCTTTTGAAGAGCACTATAGCCTGAGACTTGACTGATTTATCTGCCAGATGCAGTGCTCAGAGAGCACCAGAGGGCGGCTAAGATATACCTGAACATCATCTGCATAAATTAATATCTTCACGAATTTGAGAATATTAGGAAGATCGTTTATATATAGACTAAATAGCAGCGGTCCAAGAATCGAACCCTGAGGAACACCAGTCAACAAATCAAGATAGTCACAGTGTTCGGATCCACAAATTACCTTCAAAGTGAAAATAGCACTTTAGTTTGCTAAGAAGGCGCTTGTGGTTTACAGTATCAAACGCCTTAGGGAAATCAAGTAGAGTAAGTATAGTTAGCCTATCATTATCAATTTCTCGCCGGACATCCTCAGTTAATTTAAGCAAAGCTGTAAAGCTGTAGTACAACTGTGATTCGCCCTAAATCCATTCTGCCAAGCAGAAAGAAGCCTATTATTATCAATAAATTCAGTAATGCTGTGTGCAATCAATTTTTCCATGGCTTTAGAAAGACACGCTAAAATGCTTACAGGGCGAGTGAGTTTTTTTTATTTAGTCGAGTTTTTATATTCTATATTACTTATTTCCTCCGTGAAATTATTGAAAATGCACACTATTTCCTTATAGTTCACTGCCTAGCTTCATGTATTTTTTACGGCATGCAATTTTGTAATATTATACTATTTTTTCAGCTTGAAGTCATTTAGCATTCAACTTTATCATAAGATCGTGACATGTTACAGCATACATTTTTTCTAGTTAAAAGTTGCCATTTATTTTTATTTTTTGTAAGTAAATGAGAATATAAGTCTGAAGCATTCTAGTTCCAGTTCAATATTGTAATTATGCCATAGCCTATCTAGTTTGCTTATAATAGAATAAGGGAAAAGCATATCATCTCTGTAGGGTTATCAAATAAAATCTGTTGGTAGAGTAAATTCATAATTACGAAGATCTAATTGAATTTGTATTTTCAAATTTACGGACTCATCAAGAAATTTGTAATACTTCAATAATTTTAAATTAATCAAATACTGGAATGCCGGAAAAAATTTCTTTCAATTAAATCTAATTTTGTGTTTCTTTGATGACGAAATTTCCTCTTACTGCTAAAGGAATACACAAATCTAGAACTAATCAGAACTTTCGAAGTTTGATAATCCCTAGGAACTCAACTCGTAATGATTTACATATTATTCGAAGATTTGCACCCTTAAAATTCATTTTAGATTTCATATGCCTTTATTAATTTGTAATTCACCAACCTCAGCAGGTTCTTCTCATTAACATTCCAACTTAAAGCTTATGATCGTATGTATACTTTTCGAAGAAATCATCTACCTCTTACTAAGCAGAAATGTAGCCCTAGAGAATCAGTTCCATCATTATTAATGAAGTTTTGTTCAAATACATATATTATGCTATTTTAAGTAATTATCTCCCTTGAAATCCAATTACTGCATCCATGTTGTGCTTAAGAATATTATTATCACCTTAGTGTGCGTATAACGAGAACACTCATTAATAACAAGAGTTTTTACCAGACGCTTTTAGCCACTTTTACATGATAATAACTTTTAATATTAACACATTCGTTTTATAGGACGACGAGTATGTTTTTAATTCGATTTAAACTCAATTGCACTTAAATTAAGGCCTAAATGTAGGTTTCACACACATTGCATACAGTAATGTTAAAAAGTAAAGTTAGGCATGATTTTATTTATTGACTAGTTGATGACTGGGACTTTATCAACACTAAACACCCGCATATACTTTTGCTCATATTAGGAACCAACCTGCAAAGTTTTAGGCTTACATTGACCTAACTTCATAAAGCGTGTACCGATTTAGGTGGGTTCGTTGTTTATATGATATCTTGCGTCATTGTTCACATGAAATAAATCTTGCACCAAGGTTGGCGTAGAGTGAAGCCTATATGTCCAGTTATAGTTAGTTAGTTAGTTAGTTAATAGTTACAAAACATCAAGTAATCAATATTAATAATGGATAAGAGAATAAGTCGAATAATATTGCTTTTTTCTTATATGTATTGACTAAAATAAATCCATTTTTTCCAGTGATTAAAATGATTACTTTTTGTGTCATTATTATTAATATATATTGGCGCAGAATTCTTACGTACTTTCATCGATTAAATATTCAATTTATCCGCACATAAAATGCAATCAATACCACAATACAATACAATCAATTTCCACGCATTCAAATTCAATTTCACCACCCAACACTACACAGGAGATGGAGTTGGATCAATTGGTTGAGCGGCACGATCACCATGATCCCGGGTTCGAGACCAAATCTCCTGTGGGTTTTCAAAATTGAATTTTAAAAAAACCCCCAAGGACCCCTAAATATTTATCAATAGTGATAATCGATTAAATTATTAGGAAACTATGTTAGCCAATAAGTACTTTAAACTTAGGTAGTAAGCAAAAATTTTGTATAAATACAGTTTGCTAGTAGAATAAATCAGATTAGCCGAAAACCAGTCTTTTGTTATAGGAGTTAAGGCTTTTACAAGCTGCTCCTAGTCTAATCTCTTAATTCGGAGTCAAAGCTAATTTAGCCTATCGGCTGCTCCTAAGAAATACCACGGGAGTTAAAGCTTTGACAAGCTGCTCCAAGGTAATCCTACTTGCGAGCAGAACATTTGCACGCTGAGGCACGACGCTATGCACATATATCTCTTGATCTTCTCAATATAGCTACTACAAACAAACGTCAAAAAACTACTATCCCAATGATCTTTCCAAAATTGTCAACAATGTTAATCTAACTTCTACCATTGCAGGTAGAGTCACTTCCAAAACTGAAGAAACTATTTTGTGATTATGTAAAGTTAAGCATTCCCTGAATTTTCTCGGTAATGTATGTAATTAATATCTCTATTTTTTACTTTTTTTTTAAATTTATTATTAACTTTCCAAAAAGTTACATGTCCAGATAGAGAAATAATGTTAAAATTTATACGTAGAAAACCTTTTGGCGAATACTACAACAAACTTCAATTAAAACTAAACTTCAATTAATTAAACTAATTAAACTAAAATGATTTTTATTGAATTTCAAACTTATTACAATTAATCTTAGCATGTTACAAAAGCTGTTAGAGATGTACTCCGCCATTTTCTATACATGCCAATAACCTCCTTGTAATTCCCTCTTTAAGGTACATTGTAGCCAGCCTCTCCCGTATTTTCATCGCTGTAGTCCCAATTCTGCTAACTAATTCGTCTCTACCGTTCGTTTTCCTTTATTTTCGTCCATAAAAGAAAGATGGTGTAAGATCCGGAGATCTACCACGGCAAGGAAAGAACACCTCCCTCAAACCAGTGGACAGGAATTTTTTTTATTGAATATTGCCTCACAATGTTAGCAGAATGCACTGAAGCTCCTTCTTAATTAAATGAGGTGACCATGGTCCTATGTATGTTACTATCCGACCAGGTATGGAGGTTGTGGAAGTTTCTGATACCATCCCCGGTGAACTGCTATTCATCCGTTTGCAAAATTTGGTACAGAGACGCCCTGTTCTTTATATCGCATTTCAGAAGCCAACTGCAAAATTCTAACCTCGGAAGGACTACTGGCTTTGACTGGGATATGATGAAATGGACTTCATCCTCCTCGATAAAGAACTCTCCAGACTCTAACTGAAGACACTACCGGGATACCTGCAACAGTAATTAAAATTACTGACCCGTATACCGTTAACAAACATTTTTGTCCCTTTATCTTAGAAATTTTATTTACTTAACGAATTTTGTAACTACATATAACATTTCTTTTTAATTCACAATTCGTAGCAGTACGTGTTAGATCAACAATATTAACATTTTTGGAAACCTCACCGGTTGAGTTCCGCTCCCCCTCCCACTCTGCCATACAAAACCTTCCCTTTTATGTATTGACTGAAATCAGCCTACTTATTTAGACACACCTTATGCGAAACACCCTGTATTTGACAGCTTTGACACATATATAATATGTACCCAGTTTCTACCCTTCTTTTGGTTTTTAATATATTATGTCGAGCGTTACAGTCTTCGCAGATTACACTTAAACCTGTTTTTGTGCGGGAATTAGGGTATTAACAGAAAACGCACGAAAAATATTGGGGCATTCAGGCAACCTAACCGCAAAACAATCTACAAATTTCTTACTTTTTATTACTTTGCAATTTTAATTTCACATAAAAAAAGTCTAATCTGCTTCACTTATATGACTGATTTCATGGTTCTTGTTACTTATTCCTTATCAAACCTTTATCAAATCCCTATGGTATAGAGACTTTATTCCTGTTAGTCCTGTTAATTTTTATTACATACTAGAAGTTTCATTAACAGTATTTGTAGAGGTGAGTAGATTTAAATTTTTTTATTTAAAATTGTAACTTGGATACCTATTTTATCTGTGGCACCCTTATATTTGTAATCGAATTAAAATTAACTACCCGCTTACTCAATTGTACAGGCGACAGGGAGATTTTACCTATGGTATTGTGACAGGATCACCGACCTCGCTGATTCTTTGTATGTGGTTTAAGTCCCCCCTGAATGTCACGAATGCATTATTTTTTAAGTCGCGCAGTGTCGCGGGAGAGGCGAACAGCTGTTAATATTTTTTTTTAATTATCTCGGCTCTAATTAAAGCTACGATGAAAGCAATGATATCAGCGTAGAGGGCGCTTACCACTGCTTATCACCCACAGGCAAATGGATCACTCGAAAGAGCCATCATCCTTTAGTTAAATCAGTACAACTTTGCCCCGTATGACTCTCGTCGTAACGGTTATCGATTGGGGGTGGGCAAACTATTTCGTAGCAAATATTTTTCTTTTAATAAAATCGCTTATTCGTAAAGTGTTTTTACAATTTTATACAAAATTCCAAATATCACACAACAATGATAATGTTACACAGTGGTCGTAATAGTGTAATTAACTAATTATAGCCTTTATTAACTTTATAAAGTCATAAAATGGTAACAGAATGGCTAAAATAGTAAAACCACGTTGCGAATGACCGATTTTATTGAAAGAAAATGGTTGCTCCACCCCCAATCGATAACGGTTACAGTTACGAAGACAGTCGTAAAAGTTGTAGAGCTTTAAGTGCCCTCTATGCTTTTGTCGTAGCTTCAATAGATAATGGAAAAACAATTTTCGCACCTTTTTGCGGCTTCTCCCGCCTGCGAGATATAGAAAAGTGTGCTTTCGTGACACTCAGGGTGGACTTAAACAACATACAAAAAATCGGGTTAGGTATGGAATCCCGGAATACAAAACCCCGAATGCAAAATCCCGGAATATAAAATCCCGGAACGAAAAATCCCGGAATACGAAATCCCCGAATACAATTTCATAAAAATATGCACAAATTCAAAATATGGCATTTCCAAGATCGAACAAATGTATTGGGCATTTCACGCGAAGCGGACAGCGAAAAAAATGTCAGGTTCTGGATTTTGTTCATATTTGGTTTAATTGTACTTCTATATGTCCTGAATGAATGTGCATTTTTATTTTTTTTCTATGAAGCCAAGTTGCCCTTTTCTAAGCTTTTAAAGAATTGACAAAATTGGAGGAGCGGGTTTTTTGAAAAAAAAATTTGGTATTATTCAAAGTGATAGAAAAAAGTAAATAGTGTTATTTTAAAGACAAATAAATGTTTTTCTTGGCTGTTATTACAGAGTTGAAAAAAACGTTTTTTCGTATATAAAACCGAAAGTAAACATAAAAAAATATAAATTTTTGTTTTTATCTCAAAATGTAGCTTATAGTTCATAAATAATATGTGTAAAATTTTAGAACGTGATCTGCATTCGTATCGGAGATAGAGAATTTAAACTTAAATTTTTTCACGTTTCCATACAAAACTATCGCACTGGCCAAACGCCGACTACGCGCTGCACTGTGTTCGAATGCAGATCACATTATGAAACTGAAGAGGCATTTACTATACATTTTAAGTTATTTTTTGAGCTATTTAAAAAAAAAATTAAACATGTCGAAGTTTGTCAAAATTTAATTTTACATATTAATTTTGGTTTTTTTACATGAAAAAAAAATCCAATTTCGAATTTGATACCACGACTGTGAAGAGCAAGCAATTTCCTATAAGAATCACTATTTTAATTATTTTTATATAAGTTTCTTAATATGATTAATTGCCTTTGAAACAGGTCATACAAAACTTCTTCAAAATTGTTGGTTGTCCGCTTCGCGTGAAATGCCCCGTATATAAAAGTGCAACTACTGATTTTATTTACAAGTTTAATCTGAAACACTGATAAGAGACCTGTGTCTAATATATATACGGTTAGTTATATATTGAAATCCGATAAACAACAAATATTTCAAAGAGAATTACACTTCCTCTCATTGTGCAATTTTTTTTTTGCAAAATTTGTTGTCTTTCGGATTTCAATTTATATACATATAACTAATATGTACATATTACAAAACAATTTTAAATTTCATTTTTTGAAAATTTAATTTTTACGCAACATCGCACTTTATTTTAAAGTTAAGAACATAATAGTACAACATTTGAATAATCTTCTGTTAAATTTTTGGGTAAAAATATTGTGAATTGAGCGACTGACAGGAAATAAAAAGATACTTTGGAAAAAAACAGATACTTGGTGATCATCATAACTCATTACTGGAACATATGTTGACAAAAAACCAAAAAAAAAATTCGTTAGTTTATGAGTTTCTTGAGGTAACAACGTCGAGATATTCTTTATTTTACTGATTTTTCAATTTTTAGAAGTAAAAAAAGACGAATTTTTTGAATTTATGAAAATTTATTGATAAAAATTGGCGAATTTGTTGTTGTAAAATTTATTATAATAATAAAAAAATGCAAAATCTACGTTGTTACCTCGTAATTTATGTATAAAAGAAGTGTGCAAAGTTTGATAAGGATCGGATGAGTAGTTTTTGATTTAGAGTGATCACCGACTTTGAAAAACTGTACTATCAAATAAAAAAAAATGGAAAAAACAAATTTTATGCCAATTGCTAACTGTTAAGCGGAAAGGTTTTTATTGGAGTTAAAAGGAATATTTTATAAGTAGTTCTCCACTTTATTCAAATAATCGGTTCTACCTAACATTGTAATAGTACTATCTTTATCACCTTTACATGCGACTAAATTATTTCTATCTATTTTCTTTCTAATGCTATTTAGATTAACCTATCTGATTTCGACTTATTTTTACTATCATTACTGATATTAATTCAATAATCAACGCAATCCACTTTAACCACTACATTGGTATAATTCGTTGATATGTCCAAATGCACCACAAGGTTAGGAAAATCTGACTTAGTGGATCGAATTGGAGTACCTAGGATTTTATTTCCCTTACCCTTAATTCCTTTCCTGCCAAGGCTGTGCTTTAGTATCATAGGGCATCCCCTAAGCTTTGATATTTTCATATAAAAAAACTAAGTTTGGTTAAAAGAGCAATCAAAGTTACATTAAAGGAAATGGGAGTTAATTACTCTAAACTCACTCATCAGTTGCATCCCATTGAATTTGATCGAGTGCATTTTTTGTACATCGAAAAAGCTGCTAGGCAACTTCAACATAAAAGACATTTTTCGAAAACTAAACCAACCCCTCAAATCTGTAGGAAACTACTCCTAAATCAATAATAAAAATTAACTTATCTAATTGAAGAAAAACGAAATAACCCTAGCAATTTTTGTTGTTAAAATATTTTTTGATTATTTAGTGTTTTTCAAAAATTAATTAAACTGATATAATATAGAAAAACCCCGCTATTTTTTTTTAAATATTTATCGATTTGAGAGTATTTTTTAAAAATAAATCCAACCCTTCAAGTGCATCAGAAACCCTTCCCTTGTGCTACCCTTAAGTAAGACATTTTTACGAATAAAATTCAGAAAACCGCCTTAATTTTTTATTTTAAATATCTGTTGGTTAAAAGGTACTTTATAATAATAAATCCAGCTCCCCAAGTGAACTGGAAACCTTAGTACAACCCTTAAGCTTGAATAATTTCGTTAACGCTAATTTATAGAAAAACCTCAAAACGGGGGCAATTATTAGAGCGGTTAAATAAATTTTTCTTAGCATAATAAATGCTTTTAATGTTTCGCTCATTGAACGATCAGTTCTTCAAGTACCTTAATTTGTTCAGTTGTGCTTGCACGAATGTCAAACAGAAAATTCTGAAACCGAGCTTAAAATTGTCACTAGCAACTATTAGTATTCCTAGTTGTCTCATACATACAAATTTAAATTACAAGGATATATGTGACTTCATTGTTAATGATTCCCATTGTTAATGATTCCACAGATGCGGAATGCTGACTTCTTCGGAACTTTGGCACAAGTTCGGGGCTTCCTTGGACGGCTTTTCTTTCCTTGTGGTGCACCGTGACAATTTTTTCGTGTCTAAACATAATTTGTCGGAGCTTTCCATGCCTTCAGTCTTGTATGTATGATTGTAAGTACCAGTGCCAGTAAATTACCAGTACCCGTGCTGCTGAAAAATATTCAGTAAAAATTCAAATTTCTTTACTGTTACTTAAAAATTACCCTTACCAGTAAATAAATTGGTATTGGCGAACGCCAGTAAACTACCAGTAAGAATTAGTAATTAGTAGATCAGTAAGAGCCAGTAATAACCAGTAACCACCCATAATCACCAGTAACAGGACGTAAATATCAATTATTCATAAATAACTATGGAAAGTGCATGCATTATTAAAACAGAAGACTAATTTTGATATACATACATTTACTTAACAACAATATTTTCAATTAAACTTAACTCTAAATGTGTTTTACATGAAATTATTTATACTTAAATTAGTTTTTTAAGGATTAGAGTAATTTTATATGGAATAAAGAAGCAACAATTGCTTTTCGTAAATTAATAAATAGAGAATTAACCCAGCTCTCAGGCAGGAGCTTAGAATCAGTTCACCTATTCACCAGAAAATAGAATAAATTGAGGTGAATGAGGCTCCCACAACAACATGCAAAAAACATAAATAATCAAAACTAGACTACGCACAACATAACAATCAGGAGTGCACAGAGAACGGAGATCGTTTCAGCGAATCTTTAGTAAGGGTTAGGTCGAAAAAAGGGCAAATATTCACGGCTCTACACATGCGATTTATGGGATCATGCATAGTTAGACCGAGAGTGAACGACATGTAGTTAAGGCAGTCTCCTAAAGCTATGTATACGGAGTATGTCTATAAGAAACCTTACTTGCGAGAGAACGAGAATCTATGTTCGAGTTCAAAAGCTGGTGAATAAAGACCAGATCAGCAACTCTGCGTCGTACCTCTAAAGAGTGCATATTAAGCAATCGGAGGCGATCCTCATAAGGAGGAAGCCATGGATCATTCCACGGGAGGTCTCTTAGTGCGAACCTAACAAAGTTTCGCTATATCGACTCGATGTGTCTAGAATGAACAGTACAGCAAGGTGACCACACCTGAGATGCATACTCGAGAATTGGTCTAACCAAAGAAAAATATAAGTGAATTGAGGTCTGCCGATCTGAAAACTCCCTTGACCACTGCGTGACATATCCCAGAACTGAATTACTACTATACAACACAATATAGTTTATGTGCAGAGTGAAATCGAGCTTTTATTTAGCTTCACACCAAGATCAGTACCGGACTGCACGTTACGGATTGCGGTATCCACAAAGACGAGCTGACTGAGGTTCCTAGAGAATGACATAACTTCAAATTTGTCCAGGTTAAATTGCAGGCCATTTGATCCACACAAAACCTTGAACGTATTTAAATCATCCTGAATGCAGGAAGAATCATTACTGTTTCTAACGCAAGAGAAAATCTTCATATCGTCTGCATAGATTAAGACTTTGGAGTGTTTAATCAGGGGCACAATGTCGCCAATGGCAAGAATAAACAGCAGCGGAACAAGATGGCTTCCATGGGGTACACTAGAAGAAGCCCTAACGACTCTAGATAAAGTGTTACGAAAAGATACTCGATATGTCCTGTCTTTTTAGTATGAGGAGATCTAGTAAAGCATCAAAGGCGGAAACAAAACTTTCTCAGTTTGAGCATAATCAAAGAGTGAGGGAGTTTGTCAAATGCCTTGCTGAAGTCGGTGTAGACGCAGACGGTCTGGTTACTCTGTTGAAAGGAAGAGATTATGTGGGAGGTAAATTCAAGCAGGTTAGTTGTCGTCGATCAACCAGACAGGAAGCCATGTTGATTAGACTACATTATCGCCTTACACAGCCCCACAAGCTGAGCATATATAACAGACTCGAACAACTTGTGTATGCAGGAAAGCTTCGCGATTGGCCTATAATTTTTAATCAAGTCTTTATGACCCTTTTTATGAACAGGAATTATAAAGGAACTTTTTCATAGCGTGGGAAATCGACCGGCCTGAAGAGACTTGCTGAAGATGAGTTCCAGTGGAGTGAGTAATGCGTCAGAGCAGAACGCAGGTGGAACACCATCAAGTCCATTTTAAGTTCCCTGATACTATCCATGACAATATCATATATTAGGCAAAGGAATAGAGGCAGCAGGACGCTCCTGGATATGATCAAACTCTTCCAGGTAAGGCGCAAAATTGCTAGAAGAAAAGGTGCTCCCGAAGAACAACGCAAAGTTATCGGCAGTATCGGATCCGTTGCAACTGGGGGACGCGTGATACCACATTGTAGATGGATAATTATCAGTTTTCTTCTTTATATTTACAAATTTGAAAAAGGTACGAGGGTCACTATGCAAATAACGTGTGATAAAAATTTGTGTTCAGTTTAATAATAATTCATGGATTTTTCATCGGATAAATTAGTATTAAATACTTTTTACTGGTTATTACTGGCTCTTACTGGTCTACTGGTTCTTACTGGTAGTTACTGGTGAGCTACAGTATCAATTTATTTACTAGTACTGGTGATTTTTAAGTATTTTTCACCAATATAAGTAAGTACTGGTACTGGTTGAAAAATCAGTAAGGATTTACTTGAATATCATACAAGACTGCATGTGCTTACCAAGCCAACAGTTACTTTGATCTTTCCTTTCGCTTTTTATTCAGATCAAGTGAGCAAATGTCTTATATGTCTTTTGTGATTCCCGACCCCCCCCAGTCTTCTAGCTCGGTAAGCAAACATTTGGCTAATTCCAAGCGGCTTTAGTCTTAAATATGATACTTTTTTCTATTGCGCTTTTGTGAAGGCCAACCACAACAATTCTATTACATAAATTTCAGTACAAACAAGTGTTCAACTCAATTGACAAATAGCAAGTAAAATTACAAGGTTACGCTTAAACTTTCATTTAAAATGAGGTGCATCGACAATTATAACAATATTTATGAGACTGCTAGGAAAGATATGTAAGTCGTAGAGCTGTAGGAAGCTATCAAAAAGATTGCCATCAGAGAACCACAACTTCACATATCAGCTTCTACTTCCTTGGAGAAAACGAAAATTCTAAAAAGTACCAGGACATCTTAAAGTAGTGTTTCTTACGATTAGGCGAACAACATTAATTTTTCAAGAAGAGTGTGCGCTGTGTCACACTTCTAAGTCGGTAACCAATAGCTCTTTCTAATAAAAGTTGGACAACTTCGAATGGCCAGGAAATAGTGAAGATCTCCACCGCATAGAGAACATTTTATTTTAGAAAATATCGGATATGATAGGATTTACAACCAAAATCTGCAAAATTTAGACACTTCCGTGTCATCATGGATACATGCCATAATTGCAGCAAAGGAGGTTCTTCAAACTTTTCAGTTTATTTCTCTAATTAGTGTAAATAAAATAACCAATCCTTGAATTTCATTAATTTGAGTTTCATAAATTTTCGTTGTTACTTTTGTACAGATTGTATTAATGAGAAAAACTGGTGTTAAATATTTTTAACCATAAAGGAGATAGATAATAAATTTTTTCGTGTTGCAGGTTTCTACCAAATTATCGATCAAGTTTCCTAAACTTCTGTAAAGTTTGGTCTAAATAGGGTGATCCAGCTTGGGTGAGCGCTACTGTACATATAAATAAACTATTTGATTAATGGATATGCCTGATTATTTTAAATCGTATAAAATTAATAACTTAGCTTGTACTATATTAGCATTGAACACAATTTGCTAATAAATATGATATTTTATATATTTTGACTCATGTACTTTCTTTTTTTTCAGGTAAGTTCTTGCACATATCTATGACGAAAACGCCTTCCAAACCTTGAAGCATAGAGAAATGTAAGTTATTTTATTAAGTTGTTATCAATACGCTCAGCCACTTGATTTAGTACTGCAAATATTTCAAATCCAATCATTCTATACTAAACATCAATAATCTCTTTAGTGTACATATAAATAGATATTAATGAAAATTTCACAATATGCGAAATTCTGCACCTCTCCATTTGCTTTCAAGATGATATTATCATATTGGAACAAATTCTGGCATAAATGTGTACACATTACACAGTAAACGATGAAATCGTATTCCCATGCATCAAATATGCAAATCCATCAAAACCTCGTTGTCGATTTTTTATTATACGACAGATACCTGCTTATACAACAAATATCCCAGTCCACTGATGTCGGGAATAAGGGAGAAAAAGCTTTCTTCAAACATTTACTTAAATTTGTAAAGTGATTTTTATACACTAAGGGAAAAAATTTGTGAATTTCCAGAATTTTTTCCGAAGATAAAAAACACGAAATTTGAGAATATTAGGTGATATCAGTTGTCGAAAAGAATTCAATAAAATTACGTAAGTGAATTTTTGTGTAGTAAGGTATGTTACTCCTCGAGGCAATTTAAACTTAAATTTTGTTTTACTACGAAAATATTGCATGAAAATGCGAAACATAAATTCATGAAATTTTCAATTTTTTTTCTTTTTAAATATATGTAGTTTGTTCGAAAATAGGGCGGTGAGCTTGGCCGTAGATTATACAGTGTGTTCCATTTTAAATTGTGAACTGAAATATGTCGAAAATTTCGCGAACTTTTTTCAATTTAGAGAAATGTTATTCTTCAGCCAGCTGTTGTGGAGATCTGAAATGGAAAAGTTTAGGCGAGCAAATGATCCTCAAAGTGCTGCATAGAAAATGAGTCTATGGCTAATCGGTAGCGAAGAACTGATTTTGATACTATTCGATGGAGCATATTACTTTACTCTAAGCTCTAAGTTTGAAGAAAAAGAACATTTAAGTAGTGATAGTAAATAAAACACATTGACTTTAGACCCCCGACAAGGCTTGAGTCGGCGAATGCAGTAAAGTTGATGAATCCAAGACGGTTCGACCTTTTCATGCTTTGACGTGGCATGTCTCACCGAAACCTGACTTTGTGAAAAGGTCACCGACGCTGAGTTCTTCGGTCCGGAATATATCGTCTTTCCTCGTGTTCGGCACATGACTACATCGCCCGCCTCTGTTGGGGGAGGACGTGTCTGTCGGGTCAACCCATGCTCTTTTGTTCAACTAACACTTACGATCTGCTTTCTTCTTACATTCATAGTCTATCCTGTGCCTTGCGTCTACACTACGAAATGTTGCTCTTCGTAGATTTTAATTTGCCGAATATCAGCTGGGAGTCTTCGGATGTTGAAGGGTTGAGTCCCTCCTACTCGTAGGCATCCCGGAACTCTTTATGTATCATCGACAGTCTTTGTTCTTCCGGGCTCACAAATTACACAGTAATCCTGTGAACTGTTAACGATTCTGGTAGATTCTTGTAATTTTTTCCGATTTCGTAGATCAATTAATAATCGTATTATAAAGATCGATATCCATAAATCGATTCAATTTATATTGGAATTTTCATTTATTTCAACATGTTAAAATTACAAATAATTAATTTCGTAAGAAAATACTAAAAGCATTCTTTTTCTGTTCAGCCAAATTTCCCTACTAATAGCACAAAATTTTCCAGGAAAATTCTAGGAATATTTTCAAAAAACCAATTCAATAGCTGAGATCAGAAACGATACCAGAATATTCGCGTAAATGTTCTGGGAAGGTTTCTGGGACATTTTGTCCTATTACATTTGTTCCAAAATAAGGCAGAATTTGTTTCTTTAGTAGTTACAACATTTCGTATCGCGCATTTGCTCATTGTTCACTTTGCAATGTAGAGCTAACAAGGAAGTGCCATAAGCTCAGCTTTGGCATTTTTCTTTAAGTAGTGGATTGACTACTTCGTGTGGAAGTCAGGAAAAACCGAAAAATACCCTTACTATTCTTTCTATTTATTTAATACCAAGTAATTCCAACTACTTATTACGGACATTTGTATCTCTTAGAAATCAATATTTAAATCACAAGAAGTTAGTCGTCAACTAAAATATTCCTAAAAAATTATATTTTTTTATTAAGGTAGAGTCGCCAAATTTCGTCCCCAAACCTAATTTCGTCCCCTTCAATATCTCCTTTTTTAAAAACCGCCATCTATTATCAGTGACCCGAACCGAAAGCTAGTTGCATCAGTCGGCCATTGTGTAGAAGTGAGTGCGCCACGACGTTCGTACAGACAGAAATTCGAAAATCAGAAAAAGGGTTCAAGGTAAGTTTTTCATTTAAATATTCTCTGATTCCATAAAATATTGAGATAACTGACTTATTGATACAATTTTATTGTCAAAGTTAACTATTAATATCTCAGATGTTAATCGATTAAGTAAACTTTTCAGGTTATGTCACGTTTTTTGCTTAAATGGATGCGACAAAATAAATAGAAATTTCCTAGTATCGTCCCCCTACGTGAACCTAATATCGTCCCCGGGACGGTATTAGGATCTATCGTATAGTGAACACAACGGTCATGTCACTTCATTTTGCATGTAACTTGAGAAAGTTTTTTTTTTATTTTTTAGATGCCGAAACGAAAACTATGGGATGCTGCACTATTTGTATGGAAAATTAGAAGTAACTACCTACCTAATTCACGTACTGATTATTGTGTACTCAATATCGTCCCCGGGACGTAATTAGGAGCCCAAAAATATATTTTCATAATTTGAGTATTTTTGTTAAAGCTATTTTATAACTTTTTCTAACAATGTTAAACCATTTTCGATTATTTTTAAGAATAAAGGAATATTGAACTTAACGTTTGATGTTTCATTTATTACTGTAGTATTTATTTTTATTTTTTTAGATTTGTTTTACAAAAAAGGGACGATATTTGGCGACTCTACCTTATGTTCGTTATCTATGTAGTCAAACATTATTAATAATTCACATCTAATTTGTACATAAACTCAAAAACATTTTTTTCACAAAACGCTTTAGACGGAAATCACCGGAATTGAAATTTCACACTGGCATACTATTCAAAAAAAGATTCGTGAAAGATGAGATTTGGTTAGTTTGCTTATTTACTATGAAGATGATTTTTGAAAGTCCTATCGGTGCGCCCAATAGTTGCAATAATCCTTTGAAATTGACTTTGGATCGATTATTCCGGTTACCTTTAGTAGCTTCTAAACGATGTCTGTCTGTCTGTGTAGTAGCTATTAAATAATGTCTATCTTACCGTAGCCAATTTTTCAAAAAACATTGCAACGTTGTGTTCGTTGAAAGACGTTGCTCTGTTGAGGTTTATTTCTCTTTAGAAACGCTATCATCCAATTTTTACCATTTTCCATTTTGTTAATGTTTCACGAGTTTGGAATAATTCATATTTAACGGCGTAGTCGTATGCTAATCGTCGTACGTCTTTAGGTCTTATGACGTGGAAAATCTGGGCAAGTTCAAGAAGATATTCGGTAAGTTCATTTTCTTGTTCTGGAGAAAACACAAGGCTTAATGCCGCGTATCCAAAACTAGCAGAATTTGGGTTCTTTGTATCGTCATATGAATCTAGTTAAACTTACTCTGCAAATTTCGTAATCACGAGCCGGCTTACTAGTTCGGCCACGAGTTTCATTACTTCTACAGATTTCGTACCTCTTTCAGTTTTTCGCATATAATTAGGCATTCTTATAAACAAAAAGTAACATGTTAAAAAGTGCCTCTACGGGGTAAATCATGGCACTTTTTACTTCGGTACATGGAAATGTTTTTAGATAATAACACAATGACAACAACAAGTTTATAGTTTTAGGTATTATTAAGGCGCTCAATAAGAAAAAAACAATACTTCACTTATGTATATATGATGGATACATAGGTATAACAAGAAACTAAAATGCCCGCCCCCCCCCCCATTATTTTTTCGGAACTTTAAGCCCCGCCCTGCCATACTAAAATTTCCTAAACTGTCAAATACACAAATCTGTGGGTGGCTCTAATTCGCTAAGTGGATATTGTAAATATTTGATATCTCCTTGGTTAAATAATTTCCCTGAGATTACCAAAACCATCTTAGTAGCATCAAGAGGCAGTAAAAAGGACTCTGAAAATTTTAATTCCTTAAGTTAACAGTTTTGTGTGCAAAAGGAAGATGTATTGCATGGGAAGGATACGCCCAGGTATGCGTAATTTTATTGAGTGGATTTATTCATAAGACTCAAAGTAATCTTCCTAATACTCACAGTAACCCGGAACTTGCCATGTAAATAAACGGAGCGACCAAGGCGCGCCCTTTTATCCTGTTTTGTTTGTTTCTAAACCCGGAAATCCAATTACGTTATGATTCGCGTAAAAAGCATGATTTCGGCAAATTGAATAAATTGATTTGTTGAATAATTTCTACTGTTTTCTTCCCCCAAGACGAAGTGAAAACATTTCAACAGGCAATCGATTATCTAATATAACATAACGTTATCCATTTGGATAATTTTTCGTTTTGTATTATTCACAAACAGAAACATATGCAGAGTCATGTTGAACAATAGCGGTCCAGAGGAACAACGAATTTCTTGTTTGGGCAAATTTATGCTCGAATCTGAGGCATTAATGTGTATGTGAACTAAGGCAGCGTCTGCATAATTTATTGCACGATTTATTTGGAGGAATGTGACAAAATAGAATATTTTATGCGAAGGATTAAACCGATTTCTGGAATATATCAGTGACTTCGCAGTTTGAATGCCCAACAAGTCCAACCTCCTCCTTGGTGGTACGTGCCTTTACTCTCGCATTAATAGATTTTACCGGAAACCAAACTTCTGTTGTTATTTAAATTTGGGCTTTTCTGCTTGTTCTTTTCTTTTACTGCAGGATATTACTCAGGCAGTTTTGTTTTTGCCAGAGGTGGTGGTCTGGTGGACACGCAAAACTTGATGGTCTCCCGTAATTTTTTTAACACATACTTACACGATAGCAATAAAATTGGAAGACCATAAATAATTTTATGAAAGTTATTTGGATACATTTTTGGTAATTGAAATGTTCACGTATTACTTGATGCGGAAGAAATGACAAAATAGTAATCGACAAAAGTACCTTTGGATTGCCTTATTTATTTATTCTCAACTAATAATCTTTTACGTATAATAGCAGTGGTCACGTTTCTCAGTCCAGCAGTATGCCCATAGACAAATGTCCCAGCTAGACTATTACCGCATAAGTACTTTCTTACTTACTTTTGGGGTTATACTCATTTTGACTTCGCTTACTTTCCTAAAGCAATGTCGTGGAGCAAGTCTATCCCTTTTTGATAACAACGTAATGACTTCTTCAAGCGTAATATTAAGAACAATTCTTACATGTCGATGAAATTGTAATGCATCAATGGTTTTAATTCATGAAATTAGTGCAAACAAAACCTTGAAAGCTGTCTGCAAATTGAAAAAAAAAATACTACTATTCTGTTGTAAAACGTTTATACATATGAAACTAAAGACTGCAAGCAATAGTGGTAATTGGCAAATAAATTTAACAGCCGTAACTTTGTTATTAACGCTGATATAAGGCTTAGCTTATTTAGGGAACATTTCTTTCAGCTCATAAATTCGGGTTGTAAATCATATACCTTCTTATAGCTGAGCTATCACGATTACCTCATAAACTAGACATGGAAATTATACTGGCATACTGAAGTCAGACGTGTAATAGCAACATCGAAAAACAACAAAGCCCTAGGTCCGTATAGGATGAGTAATGAATTCTTTCTTTCTGGAAAAGTTAACAGAAGCTTATAATAAAATGTATGAATCAGGTAGTGTTCCGGAGACCTTCGTAAAATGTATTTTCTTTCTGCTGCACAAAAATGGGACACAAGAAATGTTGAAAATTATTGTATTTACTTATTTATTTATTTTCGTTGAAAATTATTGTATTTCGGAAATGAGTGGGCCAAACAAAAGATTGCACGGAAGAGACCATTTGAGAGTTATAGGGTGATTCATAAATTCCAGTTGTTCATGGTATGTACATTACTCTTTTATTTTTATGTTTTGATCTACTCAACGCAACCACATCGTACAAATGCCAAAAAACTATAACCCCAATGACCTTTTCAAAATTATAAACAATGGTCATCTAATTTCTACTATTACAGGTACAGTCACTTCCAAATCTGAAAAAAATGATTTGAAATTACCAAAGATTCAGAAGTTTCCAAAATTTTCACCGAAACTAATGTAATTAACACACATGTTTCTTATTTTATTTTAATTGCATATCTTATTACCATCCCAAAAAAATATAACATATTCAGGTAGATTAAGGATGTAGAACTTTGTGTGTAGAAAACCTTTTGGTAAATAATAATTTGCAATTATATATATAATTTGCAATTTAAGGAAATGAAATTCAAATGAATCCTAAAACGTTTTTTTTCAAAACTTATTACAATTAATGCTATTTTGTTGCAAAAGTTGTTTAAAATATCTTTTGATGCATTAAAGTTTATTCGTCTCAGAGGGGGACATCCCATGATACCAAACTCGGCCCCAACCCCCACCTCCCAGGGAGTGTTGGGTGGGGATAAAAAATTTAAATAGGAACGCCTATTTTTTATTGCAGATTCGTATTCGTTAACGTAAACAACTTTTGTCTCAGACATTTTTTTTTGAAAACTGGACATTTAAAGATATTTTACACGAAAATGGTTGGTTAGTTGTTGAAAATTTTTTTATGGAAAATTTTCTAAAAAAAAATTGTTTTTTTCCAAAATTTTCTAAAAAAAAAGTTCTCGTAAAATTTGGTCAAATTCCCTGTACATATCTAAGTACTCTTACGCCTTTGCATTTTTTTTGGAAACCTAACCATTTTCGAGTAAACAATCTTTAAATTTCCAGAATTTTCTAAATCTAAAAGAATAGAAGTTTTAAGAAAAAGCTTTTGTGATAAAAGTTGTTCACGTTTACGCAAAGAATACGAATCTGCAATAAAAAATAGCTTTAAGGTTTTTATCGAACATCCCACACCCTTAAGGAGGTGGGGAATTGAGTTTGGTATCTTTGGATGTCCCATTCCGAGACGAACATTGTTAGGGCTAGTTCGATGTTGGGTTTTGTTAAAAGGTGGTCTAAGGAGCTTAATGATCCCTTCTTAACCAAACTTCCCTAAAGCACTTTCGTCAGGCCATCTCGGGAATACGCCAGCCCTGTGTGGTCCCCCTACTTTGCCGTTCACGTCAACCGCGTCGAGGCAGTACTGCGAAGATTCCTTAGGTTTGCTCTCCGCGGACTTCCCTGGATTAATCCTTTGCTTCTTCCCTCCTACTCCGATCGTCTGTGTCTGATTTCTCTCGACTCCCTCGAAAAGAGGCGCAATATTGCCAAAATTGTATTCTTGTTCGATTTATTGCAGGGAACGATAAATTTGCCCGAATTGTTGGAGGCCGTCAACATCTCGATCCCGAAGCGCTCCTTAAGAAATCGAGACTTCCTGTACGCCTCAGGTCATCGATCTCTATATGGGATGCACGAGCCCATCACGTCGATGTCTCGCCTCTTTAATAAAGATTTCGCCGACTTCGACATGGACTTCTTCAAGCTGTGGTTGAAGGGCTTACTCAGGCAGCGCCTAGGTTGATGCGGGCGATATGAATTGACTGCTACCCTGCAGTTATCTCTAGGACTCGTTCATTTGCTCTTCTTATTTTTAGTTTTAGTTTAATAATTTTATATACTTCTGTATAAGTCATTTGTGACGAACCTGTTTTGAACAAATAAACAAATAAATAGAAATAAATACAGGGTGTACCATTTCTAGAGGTCAATACGAGTATAAATGGTAGCTCTCACCTAGCCAAACAAAAAACTGTCAACAATGTTCAATCTCGTACCACTGCAGGTACAAAAGCGAAAAAAATTGTTTGCGATTACCTAAAGTTCCGAATTTTCCCAAAATTGCTCTAAAATTCAGGTAATTACTTTTTTTTTTAGCATTTTTTCACCTGCTCTTGAATTCTTATTGACTCAGGTACTCTTAAAGCGAGGTTGACTCCTTCATATCAAATTATGGCAGGCATGAATCAATTAAACGTTTATATAGGGCTGTTAATGCATGTCTGAATTTCGATTTAACTCTTATCAAGGAATCACTTAAAAACTATCTATTCTCTGTATTCCCGTAACTCTCTGTTATGCATGAAGTATGATGGGTTTCCTTCTGTTTTCTTTCTTTTCCTTTCTTTTGCTCGTTTTTTTTTCCTATGCATGTTGTGTGCGAGCCTCATTCTACCGTTTTGATGGAATAGGTTAATTTTTTTCTTGGCTTCTGACAAGAAGTGCGCCTTCTGTGTAAGAAGGGAAATTCTATTTATATTTATATAAAAAGACACTAAGTCATATAAAAATTGACTGCGTAAGTTGGCAAGTACAATAGTCAGTGTCACTCCTAGAGGAGCAAATCCTCTTTCAGGCATTTTTTTAAACATTCTTTAGACGTTGTGAGGAGTAATCGAACCAAAGCTGGTTAGAACGTGAGTTATTAAATTTAGTATTAGCAACACAGTAAGTAAAACAGATAGTCAATCACTTATAGAAAGATCATACGGCCTCAGTAATATCTCGTTCGTTGCGGACGCTACTTCAATCACAAACTGAGAGCCAATTGTTAATCAAGGAGAAGTGAGACTTACTGAAGTTATAACAAACGTCATCAGGCAAACAAGAAACCACCATAACCGAATCCATGAAAAAAAACAGTATGAAGCGCAGGGTGAAGACTTGATTCAGGAATAAGGGGCACAAAGCGTCGTTTTACCGGTATACTAGCAGGAACAGTAGAATAGATGAGGTGGAGTAACCTACCATGATCATTTGCAGCAGACTGCAAGTATGTGTTAACCCTGTGGAAGCGAGGCTAACTATAAAAGGAGAAGCAAATTGATAGACAAACAAAAAAGAAGTAACCAAGCTGTCCTGCGAGTGAAAAAGGTCCCAGCCAACGCCAGATAGGTTAAAGTCAACGAAAAGCAATAACTCGTCGGAAGGCAGCAAGGCATCCAAGAGGTCATCCAGGTAAGAGGCAAATATTTCATAGACATTAGACGGAAAACCTAGAGAAATATAGGCGGTCGAAATAGTATAGACAGTTTTGCTAGGCACTTTAATAGCGATACAAAACCTCCAATTATTTCCGCGAAATTTACAAGTCTGCACGGAATATCGTGACGTATAACGCCGAAAATACTACCTCCAACGGGCGCATCAAGTATATCAGTGTAATGGTCACGGCGAAAATCAATGTACTCAGAGCTAAACAGCTCCAATTCCATGAAATTATTTTAACGCTGCGACGTATGTATGTCTTCTAAAATTGGAAGAACTGGACTGGAACTGGAAACGAATGAATGTTCGTAGTTGGTAATTATTTCGTACATGTCCTCGATGGAGTTGTACATAACAGCAAATGTTTGCAAGAGGCCCTAAGAACCAGAAAGCCTTGTCGTAATGGCACCAAATCCATTGACGATTCACCCTTGCTCAGTAAAGATATTGTCATTGAAAATTAAATCGAATACAATTTAACTTGGACAAAAGATCAACGAGCAATCGGTTAAAATGTCAGTCTATTGAATTTTCAATTTAGTTTAACGAGGGAAAATGTAATTAATTAAAATTTTAAATAATTCCTTCAATTTAAATTCCAATCCTGTAAATTAAAAATATTAATCGGTTACCGCTCAGGTCTGATAATATACATCTGTATGTAATTCGTTTTAAAATAAAGGTTATCTGTTGTTTCATTTGATTAAGAGATTATTTGCAGTAATTAAATAAATTAACCGTTAACGTATTGAAAATCGATTAGGCTTATTTTACCTGATACAAATTCACTTGATCTTTAGATCTAATCAAATCTTGCTTTTTAAAATCGGTGCTTCATCTATTTAGCGTTTATTTGTAGGATGTAGGTCTTTATCGTGACTTTAGCATATTCCATTAATTTAAATGTTGTTTGGTACATAGTCTACTTCGTGGAGTAAAGGAATCGTAACAAAATTATTTTTAAATGGCACGCACATATATTTGTCCGTAACTTGATTCACTGCAAGTATTTCTTCCTCCTTCCTCTTCATATCTTTTAGCAGCTATTAATTCTCTCCCATCTTCTCGCTTTTCACCCGTCTACAAAAATCTAAGTAAGTCTATAATGTAGTAAGGTCTTGGATAAGCTGTCTCGCTCTATTATCGTTTTCAAATTGACCAGGTTGGGTTTCTCGCCCCCAATCATTGCATGGATTAAGTTGTATTTATCTAATAGGATTTATAGAGTGCGTTTTCGAGGCGTGCTCTCTGATGCTTTTGTGGCTCCTTTTGGCATTCCACAGGGTAGTCATCTTGGTCCATTGTTATTCATCTTATCTATTGATGTTACTTATAATTGATCTTCAAAGAGGTAAAATTCTTATTTATGCGGACGATATCAAGATTTTTCTTCCAATCAAATCTTTTGTCGATTGCGAGATCTTGCAGTTGTACCTAAACATATTATATTTTATAGCTGGTATGGCAATAATAATCTTAAATTAAACATTGGGAAATGTTAGGTTATGACCTTCTCGAATTCAGTACTTTTCAGTACAAGTTTGATGGTACTTGTATTCAACGGGTGGAAGGAGTGAAGGACTTGGTTGTGTACCTTGATAGCCAACTTCATCCCAACTCTATGCTGGGATTTATCCTTCGTTGGTCCAGGGAATTTTTAAGCCCTCACATAAGACTGCCCCAGATGTTGATGCTACTTTTGGTCCGGTCGAGCCCGACATGGCGACGGGTGTTATAATCAATGTCTCTCCACCAGTGTCATCCCAGTCCACTTCCACCGCATCTACGGTTAAAAAATTTGGCACCACCTGGACTGTATCGGAATGGGAACAAAGACTTAAAAGACTATTCAGCAAATACTCATCTTCATCAAGCGACCATACTCCATTCCTTCTTAAGGGTGCCCCTCATAACGCCAACGTTTCCTGGGTACATAGCTTTTTTTCACAGAATTTTGCATTCATCCCCGTTAGCTGCCTGAAGTTACTCTCGTACCCATGGAAATTCAGCAACTTCAAGATCTCCATCCCGCACAAGTATGTGTGGCTCATCAGTAACCCCTCCAGCAAAATCTTCACTCTCGGGACTATTGCAATTTTCAAGTGGACTAGGAAGTATGTTAAGTTTAACCCTAAGCCCTCTGCATCTAACCCTAAATTAAATACTAATAAACCAAATCCTACTGACTGTCCCAAAGGTAATTCCAAACGTCCTTCTCCCATACCTAAATTTAGTATTCAGCCAAATCGTAAGAACATAAGCACTAGTAATAACATAATTTCTCATCACTCTTCAGCACCTCTCACCTTTAGCCCTAAACCTAGTGATCCTAACTCCAATTGGCAGCTCAAAATGGGAGTATTTCCAAACTTTAATCTATGTACCCCAGTCAAGTATCCTAACTTTATATATTCTCACACTCTTAACCCCTCGGTTCCACTTACACCGAAGCCCTCAAACACGTCCATCCCAGCCGTCAACCCTACCACCACTGTTTTGAGTTCTGTATATCCAGCGCATTCACCTAACCATAAACTCCCAACTTCTTCCGTGTGTCCACCTAACCACAAGCCATCATTTTCCGACCACCCCACCACCTCTGCTTCGATTTCCGTCTGTCCCACCTTTCCACTGTATACACCAAACCTGGCACCCGCAACTTTCTCCGCATGCCCACCTAATTACATCATCCCCTTTCGCTATCGCCCCATCTCAAACTACTTCTACCACCACTTATTCGCCCCTTCCGCTAACCAAAACTAATTCATCCCAACATCACTCATTTATCGATCCCCTAATCCCACCTACAGTTAAATTGACTTTGCGCTCTGCGGATTCCAACGATGGACGATACCTCTTATCCCGTTTACGGGACCGCCGAATTTATGAAAACGTTCGTCTATTTCTAGCTTATCTGCACGACAAACCGAATTCCGTCTATATTGACGGTAAAACCAGCACCAACGTCATGTTAAGAATACACCAAGAAGGCCTACCCATACCGTCTTACACCAACTTTTCACTAAGTACCATGAATCATTCAATATCCCTTCCCATAAGGTTTCAGAAGATCTATCCACCTATGCTGCCTACGTCAGTTCTCGCCGCATTTCCCATCTTCAAAAAACGACTCCTTAAACTACTTTCGCTGTGAAGTGCGCCTTCTGAGTTAGAATGGTTAATTCAGTATATGAAAAAGGATTACACCCTGTTTAATTTGAATACTTAAAATTTAAAGACAAACAAAATTTTTTTTGTTTTTTCTTTTTGAATCATGGCTCCCTGTATGCTCCTTTTTTATGGTACCAAGAAAAAAAGATATAATCGGTGCAAGTGATATCTCGTCACAGGATCGTCTTTAACAAAAAAGGTAAACGTGATTTTAAACATACACTAAAATACTAACCACTGAACCACTGTGAGGTATTTTTATTGAAGTGCCTATATTTGGTGCTCAATTAAAAATACGCCAATAAATCGGTTAAATATTCAATTTAAATCTCCCGCCAAAAATCGAGGTTTTACTCAAAATGCACTATAAGTGGATTAATACCTAAAAGAAACAATTTCGAATAGAATGTTCAAAACTATAAGCTAATTGGACTTCTAATTTTTCTTCTAAAATATTTGCACCTGCTTTAAAAACGTTATTTCGAGAAAAATAAACAGAGGGGGTAGGCTTAAAATTTATATAAAACATTTTGAAAGTCGAATTTCGAAACCATCAAAAATATGATCAGCATGGTGTAAATATGTGTAAGCTTGTGAAAACAAATTTGAACCAGATTAAATGTCCACCACTATTCCGTGAAAATTTAGTTCGTAAATCTTCGGGGTTCACGGATTAACGTTCAAATTTTCTTTACAGCTGCTGCACAATCCTAATGGCTTATATGCAGAAAAATCTTGAATTTCTTTGACACAATCTGTATGTCCGGCCTCTGCTCAAATAATTTGATTATATTCGGGCCTAGACCTGCTATGGGACGTGTAGATCAGTGCCAAGATAGATGGAGTGAAGAATTTTGTTTTTTACAGTATTCCATTGCATTTTTAGCAATTGAATATATATATGCGATCCAGCTAAGATTGCCCAGATGGATATCTTAATACCCACTCAGTTTTCCACGCAGTTTTGACTCACCTCCCCGAACATTAACTGATCTAAGCTCTAGCATTTTGGAAATTCACTTGCATATCATTTACACATTTATGCCTTTGTTTCTTACCTTCAAGAGTTTCCAGCGGGAAATCTTCAGTTCAGCCCCCCCCCCATGTACACTATAATGTTTGTTTTCTTTTCAATGTTCGGAAAGTCATTGGTGAGAGTGTTTTATTCAAAATTTTCAACGTATAAATTTTGTTATCAATATCAACATTTGATATTTCTCGCTAGTTCAGTCTTATTTTTCCAAATATCTCATCAAATCTCTGTTTGCTTATGGTAAGACTGGACATACAGACAGACGGGCAAACAAAATCAATAAAGATTCTTTCTTGTCCCCCCCCCCCCCCCCCTCCATTTCAAAATTCGAGATCCGCCACTGGCTGAAGGGTATTTTATCGAAGGCTCCGTCGATGTCCATTATAGTACCCATTGCGATTTCTCCAATCGAACGAACGAACGAACTGAATAAAAACTGTGAAATTCTGTGTTTGAAAGCAAGTGGCTTAATTAATGCCGAGCCCGGACCCGAACCACGTTATAATAGAAAGGATGTCAGGTTCATCTTGAGACCGGTGCTACAGTATAGCTAGCTTTTCTATGTAAAATTTTTAAATTTATCATTATTATTATCATTTTATATTAAGATTTTAATATTCCGTTTTTAATTAAAATTAAATAGAAATTAAGTAATCAATGAATCCTTCAATACATTTTTATATTTTTCGATAAAATCATGATTTATTCTTATCTCTGGAAGCGCTGAGTTTTTTGTCCCTGTAGAAATCTACTTTTAACTTTACAAAGTGTTTCAAACCACTATTTCCTCTTTTTACTACAATCCGATAATTTAGCTTTGGGGAATTGAGGAAAAACTAGGAAATGTAAAACACAACTTTATCTCTCATTAGTTAATACAACTCCTTTTACCATCATTAAAAGTAACATATACCACGTTGCAGATAATTCCGTTTGCTATTTCTCTACTCGTTTTACATTTTCACTATCAGAAAAAAACCACAAAGTGCATTATCCTGGGAAACATGATGTGCTCATCATAAACCCATCCCTTCTCAAAGCTGGAATGCATGGGTTTTTCATAGCATGGATCGTTTGATTTTCTTATATTGTCTTCGAAATCTATTATCTGGCAGTATCCGTTCATACAATCTGCACAATCATCTTTCAGCCTAGAGGCGAATAGGCCAAAGCTTTTTTCCGGAAACTGTGAGATAATCACTTTTGCAGGCAATTCGTATACCTGTCGACCTCGCTTTTATCACACAAAAGCAGGAAGAGTCAATAGATTCTTCCACACCTTTTTCAGATAACGGAATGTACTAAATCCACCCCGAGCAATTGAAATTTGCTGACATTGAAAGCTGAAACCTATTACGTGCTAAGCGTCCATTATATTTTCTGTACTATTCGGAGGGTTCACATAAGGATACGGAAGACAAAAAAATAATTACCGGTACCAAATATGCACAAAGTGAATGGGGTGTAAATGGGAATGCCTCCATAACTACTTCTAGAACGATACGATTCTCGAGAAATGGGGACACCAAGCATACTTGGGAGCTCAAAGGATTGCTCTGTGGGTGGTTCATATAGCAAATGTGCACTTCACTATTTTTGGTGTTCATGCAAGTTTACTCCAAGGACTTAGAATATCTCACCATATCCTAGCCGCATGTGTAATAAAACGTTAACCATGGGCCAGCTTTAGTGGTTAAATGGTCCGTTGGTTCATCGACCGCTGGTTGCAAATAGCCGAATTTTTGAGTTTGAGTGCAGTAGTAGCAGGAAACGTTTATATCGCTATCAAATGAAAAGCTCTTTTTGTTATGAGAAATGTCTGATAAATTTATGATATCCACCTTATCCAGTGGGACTTTCTCGTTGTATGTCATTTCAATACTGCACCGGATTTATGCACGCCATTTCAAAACATGAATGCAGCGCAAACTAAATGAGGTGAAGTGCTTTTCTTATTTAAGCCGAGGGCAAAGATTTTACTTTCCTTTTACTGTCACCAATGGAATTTCACATTGAGGTATGTAGAGGTGCTTTTGAATATGACTCTTACATTCACCAGGTTGCTACTATTTGTGGGTTTTGACCACCAGAAAAAATTTTTCAGAGAAGTGTATAATGTCACCAGTGAGAATTTTGAAAAGAAACCTGAAGTGTTTTGATATTTTCGTTGCTCTAAATATACCTACATGTCCCACATCAAAGGTGTTATATAGTTTTGTGTTGCCACCCCCTATTGCGGAATATTACAAAATTCTCAGATATATTTTTGAGCAAATTTTGTTGTTGGAATAGCTTTGCAGATATAATAAGTTTTCTATGCCTTAGTGACCCACTGAAGGGTTTTTTAACATACAGTGAAATAAGTTTAGTTAACTGATTTAATCTAGAGAATAAAAAAGCCAATCCTTTTAAAAATATGCAGATGGGGCACCCGAACTTATTTTCTTTAAGTTTATTGCGTCGCAATTTTGTTTTTGTAAATATTTAATTAGACGAAATCTATAAGGTCCTGTTGTAGGACTGCTACACCAACAAAATATAGTTCGCCTAATCGACATTTTGTTTCCAATTTAAATTAGTATACTTTTCAATTAGAATATTTTTGAGCTGACTTTTTATATAAGGTTCGTTCTTAATTTAATATAGTTCCGAAACCAAAGCACGATATACCAATATACTAGAAGTCAGTAGGAAAGATAACCCATAATAACCATTATCCATATGTTTTCTATTGACAATGTATGTACATTGTCGTAATGAATAAAAAATGTTTTTGTTAATTTAATATTGCCTTTAAAAATCTCTTATGAGGTGATTCCCTGATTTTAGACCTTTACGGCACTGAGGCAAGACCAAAACTTTGGAATATCTTCGTCCGGGTCTCGTCAAGGTGAAGACGTCCTCGGTCCGGTCACGCTCCCGGCGAGATAAAAAAAGGGAATTTCGGAGGGAAAACAAGTGAATATCTAATCTTCTTAATCCCCTCTCCGTGAACAAGGTAACAAAGACTCTTCTCTGCTATTGGTTTTAACCCCAATATATCATATTGATTTGATAGCTTTATCTAAGACGTGGTTACACTGGGTATTTCAGATGCCGAGCTGTTTAATGACTCCTTTCAGGTTTTCCGCAGGGGCAGGTATGCAGATTCGTCTGTACGGGAAGGTGGGGTTCTCATTGCATGTATAAATTTTCTACATACTACTTTTTTGGATCCTCCGTTTTTGCTGATCAACTTGATCTGGACTAAGTCTCAGCAAAGGTTTTACTTGATTCGGGCTACCTCTTTTTAATCTGTTGTTACATACCTCCAGATATGTGCAATCTCGTTTATAATAATGGTTTGAGTCGGCATGACATACTTATTCAGCATATAGACTTTATCCACGACCAGATGGGTTTTAGGGACGAAATTATCCTCGTTAGGGACTTCAACTTGCCCATCACCTAGGCTAGCTTAGGACTTTGCCAAATGAGCAATGTGAGTAACAATATGGGTAGACAGACTGATTTGGTGTTCTCTACGAACTCCACGCTCACTTTTGTTGAACCTAGCCTCTTTCCCTTGACGAGTCTGGATATGTTCCACCCCGCATTGCTTGTCACTTTTCATTGTCTCTGGAACGTGCGTGTCGATACTCTACAATGTGAATATAGCTTTAATTTTAGAATGGCCGATTTTGAGGCTCTGAATGAATATCTTGAATATCTTGGTGATTTAGACTTCCATACCTGTCTGTCTAGTGACGAGATCGATACGAACGTATCTGGTTACTACGAAGTTTTATACAAAGCTTTCGGGAGGTTTGTCCCCTATGTCCGGGTTAGAAGTAGAGAATCCGCTCCAACCTGGTTTAATAGAGAATAAAAAACTCTCAGGAATAGAAAAACTAGACTCTGGAAAAGTTACCTGTGGGCAGTGTGAACTCTAGGCGTGAATTTATTCTTTGTCACGAACATTTCATAAGTCTTTCTCGTTCCTTATATGAAGAATATCTACTGAACCTGAGAGGCAGCATATACTCGGAGCCCCGTGTATTTTTTGTTTAAATCAATATGAAGAGAAGAGTAAATAACTATCTATCGACTATGGAATTCGGGTTAAGTTCCAGTAACGATTCTAAGATTATTTGTAATTTATTTGCTGAATACTTCAGGGGCGCATTTGAATAATTAAATTTTTATCCAGACAGTAGCAATTTTTCGCACATTAATAATTGTAATATACCCCCCGTACCTATTGCATCTATCATGGAGGAGATCTTATGCAAGCATATTTTGGATCTTCCGGGTGACTTTTCTTTTGGCCCTGACGGGGTTCCTGCTGTTGTCTTAAAGAAGTGTTCTTCGGCGTTATTATGTCCTTTACTTTTACTCCTCCGGCTGTCTTTCTTGGTGGGCCGCTTCACTGCATTATGGAAGACTTCATTTTTAATCCCAAATGTTATGCATCCTTTACATAACCTCAAAAGTAGTAAAAAACACAATTTTTCGAGTACGTTACCTTAAATATCTCAAAATCGTGACCTGATTGTCCAATTCTGACCTCGAATTCGGATTCTATGTAGCAAACTACTTTAAAAGTGACCCCCAGCTGCCCAGTTACAATCATGGTCCTATTTTGTGTTGCACAGTGTTATCAAAATATAAAATTTTTATTACAAATATTTATATTAATAGATAGTGATTTGAACTCAGCCAATCTCCATCTGACTACTTTGAATAACTAAGTTTTAGAATTTTCATGCCTCCCTCCTCCAAAGTGCGGTGTATTCATCGTGCAGAGAATTTACATATACCTAGTTAAAACAAGTCAAACTTATAAATAATGCTAGTGGCATAATATATATTATACCATGTGAAATTACTATACGTTTATGCTATCGCGAAAAGAGATCCTGCTTACTCTAGTACAGCTGTCTGTGGTATGATAATAGCAAATATCGTGGTACTAAAATGAGTAATTTGATTGTTTAGCAGGACTTTGTTACAATTGGTGGTTAAAATAAAGGCCACTACAATGTCATGCAAGTCACATCGATAGACCTATCGTTGCTACTTATCCATCAGAATATATTCTAATTCACTAGTATTATCAGCAGAAAAACAATTACGTGGGGTATATACGCACAAGAATCTATACAGTTAACCCTTAACCCCTTGTAGAGTATTGGGCGTCTACTGCAACGACTCTCCACCTTGTCCGGTTCTGCGCCAACGCCTTTAACTGTGGCTATGATTTGTTTATCTGTGTACCTTCCCTCTCGACGGATCTTCTCCAGTGTTTCGCGGTCGTCCAATTCGGCGTCTTCCTTGGATCCCATGCGGATTCCAATCTAGAACCTGCTGCGCGATGTTGTTTGGCCTATCCATTGCCTTTTTCGCCTGCGAATACTGGTGTCTATCCCGCCTTGACCTGTCGGTTTATGTAGGTCTTCGTTGGTAATGACCTCCGGTCAGTGGATGTTAAGGATGATGCACCGAAGACACCTTTTCACAACGGCTTTTAGCTTAAATGTTATTCAACAAGTCACTTTCCATATTGAACGGCCGCACAACAGAACAGATTCTACATTCGATTCGAAGAACCGGAGTTTTGTGCGTCTGGAGATGTAAGAGTATTAAATGCAATTCGACCCCATTAATGCGAACTTGCACATCAGCTTCAGTTCCGCTGTTTGCTGTCATTATGCTTCAAATTAGCAAACTCTCTCCATTTGCTCTATTTGCTGTTCTTCCAGATAAATATTATGTTGTCTGCTGAAGTCCAAGCTCATAAGTTTGGTTTTTGCCGCATTGATCTGAAGCACGCCTTGCGTCCTTCTGTGCTCAGAGCTTCGGATATTTGGGCTACATGACACTGGTTGTTGGATAGGAGATAAACATCGGTGGCATAGTCTACTGCAACTCCGTGTGCGTGAGATCCTTAAAAAGCTCCCCATCTAATCCCTTGCGATGGGTGGTCATCTAGGTAGGACGCAATACGTCACTTAATACGATTAGAAAAATCAAATGTACATATATCACACAGTATGAATCTTTGTCTTACTCCGTTCAGCACTTGGAATGGCTCCAACAGTTTTCCCTTATGTAGGACGTAAAATGGGGCTCCAAAGTAGGGCTCCTTTATGATGGTGATAATTTTTTTCTGGGGATGCTTCTCCTACGTTTTTTCTGGGGATGCTTCTCCTACGTTACGACTTGGGCACAATGAAATAAATTAAATTCAGATAAGGCCACATAATTCGAGGGTAAAAGACTATCCATTGAACTTAGGTTTTTTGTACAATGAATTCCATAAATGTTTTCTATGTTCCTAAAACCATATTTGATCGAGCATAATTATTTTCGAAGACAGCTTATTTCTTATTCGGTAATCCTTTCTTTTATAGATTTGGCCAATCTGTCGCTATTCACACAATTTTTTTGTAATTATGATTTTGTCGGTTGAAAGTGTCTCACTGAATGTTTCTCGTGAAGCATAAGCGGTTTAAAATGTATTGATATACGATTTTTAGTCTGGATCTAAGCTATTATTTGTATCACTACTGTTAAAATATTAGTGAGCTTCGGTAAATGTTTGTTGGCTTTCTCTGCCTATTCTGCTTGATTTAAATAAACCACAAATAAGACCACAAAGATAAAAGCATATGTCAGTTGAGTATTATTTATGGAAAATATTCCTGCGATAACCAAAATATCATACATCGTTTTCGAAATGAACGTAACAACCAACACGAGAGGTTGGTCAAGAAAACTGGATAAAAAAATTGTTCGGACTACACGTGCCAGAAATATTAACCATCGAATTACGAAACCTCTGCACGTACAAATTTTCCATGCCACGCAAAACTTTTCTATTGAATAGAGTACAGTTGAGCATTGTCTTTCCGGTAAGATATCTAACTCAGGTGCTATGGCAAATAAAAGTTGGAGTTCTCCCACTGAAATGAATCGTTTTCGTCATTAAAAGATTTACTAAAGCCACGTGAAAGGGATCTTGATTTATCAGAATTATCACTGAATTGCATACCTATGATTTCTTAAGGGATAATATATGAGGAAAATATGATAAGACTTCTTATATGTACCGCAATATTGGTCTCATTCCGGAACAAAAAGGAGTAAATATGGCACAGTCGTTCAATACATACTTTGTGATTAAATAAATGAATGCTTTTACAAATTTAGTGTAAAATTAATGCAATTTTTTAATCATGAAATAGATAACAAACTATAATTATTCATAAAAGCAATAATTTCGTAAAAATTATTTATTTCTTTCGAATTTTTCAAAGTCTAACTACTATCAAATATTAGTAGCTACCTTTATATATATTAATAAAATGGAAGTGTCTGGCTATGATTTCCAAAAATCTTCTATGTTTTTTTACACAGTATCAAAACCCAAACAAAAGTGTTTAACATCTTTGTCCTGCAATTTTTGTAATGGCTGAACCAATTACGATGGTAGTATTGATCAGAGATGTTTAGCCTAAGTGAAGCTTTAGAGCACGTAAAAAAGATATACCGGCCATGTACAAGTGCAAGTTAGACTTGCGCACGTTTTGTCCGTATCCTGACTGTTTTAAAATAACAATTTCAGTTAATCGAGAAACCAAGGATTAAATTTCACGACCGTATCAGAACAGAAACAGCCGCGCTAGTTTATTTTAATTTTATTTTTATATACGATGTGGCCAAATCCTATGGGACAACCCTTTGATGCGTTAGCATGGTTTTGACCGGAAGGGAATTAGGGTAAGAGACGGAGTGGATATTTTAATTTCTCAATAAAAGCTCACGGGGAGATCTGGTCTCGAACCCGGAACCCATGGCATGGTGGTCGTGCGGTTTAACAAATTGATTCAACTCAGTCGCCAGTTTTTTTTTTTATTTAAGTTGTACATTATTGGTCATTCCATAAATAACTGCACACTTTTTTGATAATTTTTAAACTTTTATATATAATTCAGTGTTTATCTTAAGGTAATATTTGAGCTTATTTAACCTTTAAAATTTTTTTCTTTTCAAAAGTTATAACATTTCAAAAAAAGTTTGTTTAACCATTGATTTATTTGTTTGTAAATTTTTTTTTTAAATTGTTTCTTTATTTTAATAGATGTTATTCCTTAACCATTTTTGAAGAAGATCAGAAATTACAAACAAAGAAATGAGCAATTATTTATTGAATAATCGATATATTCTTGAACTTGTGGTTCAACGAGATTTCAACCCCCAAAATCAAAATTAAACATTTAAAACTGCCCGTCTTCCATGGCCACAAATTCATATATTTGTACCAAATTTCATTTTTCAATGTCAAATAGTTTCGGAGAAAATTAACTGTGACCTTCAGTCGGACAGATATCAAAGTGGATCCATAGGTTCCCTTTTTGCCAATTGGGTATACGACTAGTGTAGCCGTATTGAATGGTTTCTGGAAGGATATGATAAACGGTCGTTCTACCGGGTCCTTGGTATAACCTTCAATAGCAGCTTTAATACTAGGCTGCTTACTAGAGAGGAATGGGACAGGAATAAAGTGGAGGAAGCATAGGAGATCTCCATATATTCGGATGGATCTAGAACGGGCGCAGGTATGGCAGCAGGCGTATACTCCGGCAAATGGCACTTTAACGAATTATATAGACTGCCAGACAAATGCAGTGTCTTTCAGGCGGAGATGGCTGCAGTTCACCAAGAGTAGGGCTTCAGGATACTCGAGATAATTCTCGCTGTGGGTATCGTTCTCGACACGATACCGGGACCGGCAGCGAGACCAATATCATGGGTAACAGTGTGATACCGAGTGCGAGATTGAGGTGACGAGATATTCGTTTTTCTCATTTTATTGCGGAAATTTCTTTTAGTTGTTTCAGCATTTATGTCGCTCCGAAAAATGTCAATTGTCTGATTTATGGGGCATATAAATATACACTGCTCTCCTCAAACTACTGCTCTCCTACATTAACTATTTCCTTCTTCACATATTTGCGCTTTATCCCCAATAGCAAACAAGAGCCTTTGCTACCTTATCTTGGCGAGGGGAATATGAAGAAAATGTGTATATACATAGATATATCACTCGTCCTGGCTCCCCGTTATTCCACCGAAATACCTTTTTTTAATCTTGCCGAGAGCGAGATCGGACCGAGACTGGCCTTGATCTCGCCGAGATTGCGACGAGAGCAAGATCGTCTTCACCTTGACGGGACCAAGACCGAGATGTGCCGAAGTCTCGGTCTTGTCTCGGTGCCGTGAAGCCCTAACCAAGAGAGTCCAATATGGACATCGGGCATATATACTGCCAGTAAGGCGCTGTAAGCTGCTCTGGTGAAATCTAGGTTAGTGAAATTGTGCAAAAGCAGATTTTCAGATGTCACACGGTGACCCTATGTTGCATGTTCGAACACTGGAATATCCAAGGTAATGATAGAGCGGATGAAATGGCGAAAAAGGGGGCTGAAATGGATAGCTCTGACGCGATCACCTATGTGGAAATTCCGATCAGCGCAATCAAAGGCGATTCTGGAGTTGTCACGCCTGCTTTCGAGGGAATCTAATGAAATGAACTTTAGACGATTTGCTTACGGAGGCAAGCGTAGTGGATTAGACTAGGGAACGTCACGAAGGACGAATCTTATGAATCTACGCTGGGCAGCCTCAATGCGATTAATATAGATTGCATATAAAGGAGACTAAACTGCACTAGCATACTCTAAAATTGGCATAACGAACGTAAACTAAAATTGGAATAACGTATAAACGTAAAATAAAGGAGCTTTGTTATGTACGGGTCATCAAACTCTTTAGACCATCTTTTAACGAAAGTATAAGCTTTATTTACAATAGTCTCGATGTGATCGTGAAATGAAAAGTTGGTTTTTAGGTCAACCCCCAAATCTTTGGTTTTGTAAAGTCTAATCAAAGAGCTACCATTAAACGTGTAATTAAAGTGCACTGGATTACTTATCCAAGAGATTGACATAGTCTTGTACTTGCTAACATTTAGAGAAAGAAGTTTATAGAACAACTAGTATGAAAGGCGTCTAAATCAGAATTTAAAAGAGCACAATCGTTCTCATTTTTTTTATACAATGTGGCCAAAGCCTAGCGGACAACCCTTTGATGCGTTAGCATGATTTTGGTCGGAAGGGAATTAGGGTAAGAAAAGTGAGGAAACTTGAATGTCTTGTTTGCATTGCTGCAAGCTAGACAACAGCCCAGAGACGGAGTGTATTATTTGAATTTCTTAATAAAAACTCACGGGGAGACCTGATCTCGAACCCGGGATAAATGGCATGGTGGTTGTGCCGCTCAACGAGTTGATCCAATTTCTCTCTCCAGGTCTCTGAAATAACGCGACCAATTTTAGCATCGTCACCATAACCTAGAATTTTCGAATTTGTTAAAATTACGGATAAATCAGTGATGTAAATAAGCGATGGTACTAGATGGCCACGTTGAGGCACATCGGAGGTAGTATCTACATCATTAGAAAGCGCACCGCGAAATAGAATATGTTGCGTACGACCAATCAAATAAGAACGCAGTCGACATGTTTGCGAGCTTAAGGATAAAAACGGGATGGATCAAGGGGAATATTTCTAACCAACTAACTTCCGACCAGTAAAAAATTTATGCGCGAAGAGCTGCGCATGCGGACGTATCGGCGAACGTCAGACCGGAGCGAAGGACAGTGCCAGCGAAAACCGCGAGATTAATTTTTTTAGCATTGGTAACTTTTTATTGTACGAGTTAAGTGAATTTTGTTTTGGAATTTGTGAGCTATAGATATCCTTAAAGGAACGAATTCCTTTATAACTAATGTTATCTTTAATGCTTTTGTGATCAAATAAAAAGCCAATCATTTAGATGAGAAAAACCGTTTTTTTCAGTTACAACAAAAAGTACCTGAATCAGAAGGTTTCAGCATTACAGGATCCAGAAGAAGAAAGACATGAAATGCAGTTAACGCCTTACGAGAGTACTCGAGCAGTCGGTAGCGAACACCAAATCCCGAAATTTGCCCTAGCCATTCAATACATCACAGGCCTGTGACAACCCACAAGAAGTCGATAAAAGCCGAAATGTGCTGTGGAGCAGCCGAAAAAAATGGTACCAGGCGGTCGTCATTCGAGGAGCACTCCCAACCGACCGTAGGCATATTTTAATCACGAAGAAGCATCAACACATTTGTTGGAAGCAGAATATCATCCAAATTGTCGACACGCATAACAATCAGAGAGCGAGCCAAATGAAATTTAGACTGTAGCAATATAAATTTAAGTTTTTATGGGGAAGCCTAAGAACCAAACAAAAGAACTCCAGGCGATCAGATCCAGTCATATCAACAACCGGGCACGATGGACAGTGCAAAGAAGACCATCCCCGAGAGGAGCATTCGGAGCAGAAAGCTAGATACCCCAAGCCAAGGAGCTCAGTGTCAGCAATATTTCCAAAGAACAAAGGTTTAGTCAACACAATCTGTCGAAATAATCATCAGTCGAGCCAAGAAAAAGGCGAGGCGTTTAAGAGCGCAGGCCGGTAACGTTGGCATAGTAAGGGGAGACCGTTTTTGTATTGTTTTTGCATTCCTGCGAGCTAGACAACAGCCCAGGGACGAAGTGGATTATTTGACCGGAGGTCCCTGATTCGGGTTCCACCGGCCACGACCCGTGATTGTTTTCTGCTAACAACAGATTACGAGAAAACCCATTAGGGTCGCAAAATAATGTCGGTGGTTCCTAATCTAACTTAAATTATAGGTACACTTGAAATCATTATTTTTTGAAACCGGTGAAATCCTTCTCTCACCCAATGCACCACAAGTGGTCACGGGAACTAGAAGGGAGAGTTTTCCAGAGAGTTTACCTCGAAGATTTTTTTGTATGCGGTTTAATGCCCCGCTTTATGAAGTTAATAAAGGCTATAATTAATTATCTGCACTAGTATGGCTACTATTTAACAGTGTCATTGTTGTATGGTATTAGTAAATTCGTATAAAATAGTAAAACCACCTTGTAAATAAGCGATTTTATTAAAAAAAAGTTTTGCTCCGCGGAAGTTGGCCGCACTTGTAATCGGTAACCGTCGCAGTGACAACGAAACTTATAGTGCTCAAAGCGCCCTCAGCGTTGGTATCGTCGCTTTTTTCGTAGCTTCAATAGAAGCCGTAATAATTGAAAAACAACTTTTGCACCGGTTCGCCTCCCCCCCCCCCCCCCTCCCCGCCCCCCACTCACCACCACCACACCACATACAAAAAACTGCGAGTAGGTGGTCTTGTCACAATACCACAGGAAAAATCTACCTGTCGCCTACTATCGGCTCTCTGGCAATTTCAGCCCACTCTGTGCCGGCAGGTTTCTAGACAGCATTTCTTGTGAGGTAAGCCAGGATGTTATCCGTTACACCACGTCCGCGTTTCTTCCAGCATCTTAAGCTGTTTGTGTATTTCACATAAGTTTTCACTGGCCTTCAAAAATTACTTGAACGTGTAAAACTACGTGGGCAAATAGTATAAGCAAAATGTCCTGAAGAAAAAACTAAAGTGTCGTTCTCTGCATTTGTGATGTCATCGTTCATTTACAAATTTAATATAGGTACTCCAGCTTCGTACATAACATTTTCTGATTCAATATATATAGAAATATAAAATTAACGTGCTCCATAGCATCAGTGCTATAGCAAGCAAGCACGAAAACTTTTAATTAAACTCAATTTTAAATAGAATACGAAAACTCCTACCTTAAATAATATAATAAATCAGATAAGTAAAATATTCCAAACCTCGTTATTTCATTAAGCTAAATATGACGTCCCCGCAGTATTTTATTACCAAGTCATTAATAATGATTTTGCAATGTGGAATTTGATTACAAATCACCTTCTTTAGAAAATGGAAATATTCCGCATATTTCTCGATATTCAGGGAACATCTTTACTCCCTACTTGTGAGATTCCACCTGTATTCTTGAAATTAAAATTCTATTGAGAAGTAAAAAGGAGGAAAATATAATCAAATTTTCGATTCTTCTCAAAGTATTAATTTCCATAAAACAGGATTCTACCGCCCATCAATTGCTAAAACCCCCATAATTTCTGGTTTATTCGAAAATTCCTCCAAAGTAAACGAATAAGGATGAAAGAAGTTCGCTCAGGTGCAAAACATTCGAGTAAAATTTTGAATAAACTGGTAAAGATCGAAATCTGTATGCAGACGAATTGATTTTGGTTGTACTAAACCATTCACACTCAGCTGAGACTACAATTTTGCGGTGAATCCAATTAATCTCAAACTCTTACACCACCGGCTGATGGAGCACTTTGATTTGCTGTGTAAAAATTCAGGACGAGTCCTGATTGAAATTCGAGAAAATTTTCCTACTGATGGCAATAGAAGTGCTGATGAGGGGGATGGTCTTGGCGTGAATTGCTTCTCTGTTGATTCAATGATTAAAATCGTTGCAAACTGGGTCGTGGCCAAGGGAAACCGAATAACGGTTAATTAAAAATTTTCACTTTTCAGCTGATTCCGAAATAGCATTGCATTTTTATAAGAAAAAAAAAAATACATAAATTAAACAAATCTAATTGAAAGCAGCAGTGTGATTGGAGACTTTCAATATGGATGGTTAAAATTTTCTACAGTTATCTTCGATTGAATGATTATATAATAGAATTTTAGTATTCACGAAAACTTTAAAAATCGTTTCAAAATGTCTTCGAAGATCTTTCTGTGCATCAAAAAAAATTTTAGCATAGAATTTTTTGAAGTAGGGAGGAAGAGAAAGTTTAATTTCCCGACAGCTTACACTGATCTTGTTATGTTGGAAAATGGATCAAATTTTTTTTTCTCTGGCTTTACTAGAACTATAACATCTCTTATAAAGTTTCATTGGTTTGTGACACTCTTCAAAGACATTTTGAAAAAAAATTCAACATGTTTCGCCCTTAGCGCTTGTCATTTTGAAAGGCGGGAACCCTGTAAGTCCCCGTGCATTTGGTTAGAAAAGTCAACGTGCCATGCTTACATGCAAACGTCTGCTGACTCTATGTTGGCGCTTGCACTGTAGCCATAGCTCACTCCCGCAGTATCTAATTCTTATTAAGCTGCTGGTACGTTCACTTATGAGCTTCCTGATGAATTTTTATATTTAGAATACATCATGAAGTCATGCAGATAAGTTTGAGCTCAGTAAATTACGTGATTTCATTGCCTGCACGAAGATCAATTTGCTGTGTCCGCAAGAATTTTCATCTTCCCCTTCAAGTTTCGATCTGAAAACTTATCGTCTTCTATAATATTTGGCAGACAAATTTCATCGTACTTTAGATCGCATACTTCTAAATGGTGCTTAAGAGGATTCATCAGAGAGCTCTCTAAGCCAACATAACTGTGTTTGATTCGGACGTTCGGCCCCAATCGCTATATTCAGTCGACTGGCCTTCCTCTATAATATCTTGTGCTAGTTTTGAGCTTTCCGTAGTTTGGATTTAGTTTTTAATATTTTATTTTAACAAAAGTACTAACGATTACTTTGTAGATCGGTGTTTAGTTGAGTTGGCTTAACATCTAGTTTTCGGTTTGTTGCGAAGGCGTCTAGCATCCAAAAAAAAAGCTAGCAGGTAAAGAAGTTTAGTTTTCTTAATCAGATCAGGTTCTGTAAAGATATTTTGATGTTATTTTTTTCTTCGAGTTTTAACAAATCTTGTTTCGAATTCGTTTTTATTTTATGTTACTTTGTTTCTATTAAGTATATCATACGGGCTTCTGACCTACCTTTTGAAGTTGTATTTTTTTTAGAACAGCCAAGAAAGTAATCAATGAACGCAGTAGCAATTAAGCTTTTATTATTTTGAAATTTAACAGACGGCTTTTCGAAACAAATGATTTTTTGTATCCACTTCTACAATTTTACCCTGCTCGAAAATAATGCGACTTAATGTAGTCGCCCCCAAAAACTTTAGCCAGCTTTTGTGAACTGGTCCAATGAGAGTTTTACGTCAATTGTATGATATAACTCTATTGTTGCAGAATTAAAGCTGTGAACTTACATGACACATTTTACCAAGAACTAATATTCCTCAAATTTAAAGTTTACTTGGGCCACATCCTTGTTTTGCTAAATACCTACCGTAATTCATTTAAGAAGGACCTTTCTAAAATTGTTCGCCACAATAATTCAGAAAAGTTTTACCCTTTTATGTGAACTACACTCTAATAAATTCGTTCGTATGAATGCAGACTTGTCTAGTTGTTACAAAATACTTAAAATTCATTTCTCAAGTGTTCAGGAATCTCAGGTAAATTTTTCAACTTAATTTTTGTGGACAAAACTTTTCCCCATATTTATAAGAAAAAAAAAGGTTCTTTAGTACAAGCATTTACACTTCCATCTAAAATTGGGCGTTGAGCTCCCTTTAAGGAGACAACTCTTAACTGCGACCGTGTGATCTCATCTTATGTGTTGGTTTAATTATTCTCTCGTAGATAGTCCCATTATGTGGAAGATTGGTATGTTGAAGATTACATTCCTGGGGTGAATAACTGCAAATAACCCTATAGCTCCACCTCAAGCAAGTTTCGGCATTTCTTGGGTACCTAAATGCGGAGGTAAGTGAACATCTCGTCGCTTTAAGCTGGTTCACAATCAAGTTTATAATGCCCAAAAGGTACATAGCTATATATATATGTATATATATGTAGGTATACACGTACTTAGAGTTTTATATAAAGCCGGGCGTTTAGATAAATGTAGTACCCTTTCCTTAAGGATATCTACACTTTCCTTAAAGTCTGCTCTGCATGTTATAAACTGAGCTTCTACCTTTCCTATTGAGCAGGACAACTTTGTAGTTGTGGGTTTTAGCGAAAATTAAATTTGAATATACATATATTCTTATATTTCCTTAGGCATACACGCAGTGCATACTCCTTTGAGATTTCTGTGCAAATGAGAGCTGATATAACTAAGCTACCTTGCTTGAAAATCTGTTTTCTTCTTGTAAAAGGGAACTGAAGGAAGAGGCGTGTTGAATACAGCAAAGCGTTTATTAAAAACTGTTGATATGCAGCCGTTTACAGCGTGAGTTTGCGGTGTGGAATGCTTCAATTTTGTGATATGCCGGAAACGGTATATCTGTACCCGTCAATATTCTGCAGAAGTAAAACCAGAATGAAATTTTTAACAAATGTTGTTACATTAGAAACAAAAAACCTACCCAGATTCAGATTCATGACGAATTAAAGACCTTTGCATGCATCCACAAACGACTGCAAAGTGTTTTTCCGAATTTGTTATTTTATTCATTACAACTATTTTTATAACAATTAATTGCTTAAAATGGTTTTCAAATGAGTATGACGCTTCAAGTCTTTCGTATTCAGAAATGTAAATATCGTAGGTACATATACTCAAAGTAGTTTAATTTATATAGTTTACTTTGTAGACGCTTATATGGAAAAAATTTAATGATCAAATTATTTTTGACTCATTTTAATTCGCCAAAGCTTTTCTAGATGTCGTTTTGATATGTCATACATTCAAATGCCTCGCAAGCACCTGTGAAAAAAATTTTAAGCTTTTGTTTGAAAACGTCACTTACTCTTACAAGTGAAAGTAGTTGATTAACGAAGGCTTGCGGTGTAACCATATATTGAGCACAACAAAGGATATGCTCGGGATTTTGTTAGTCAAGGACCGGTGACAATGTAAGTAAAGTGAAAGTTGAAGATGCAAACGACGCAGGGTTTACAGATCAACATGAACCGCAGTGAAGTAACTGTGGCTGCTTCTCATTATGAAAGCGACAGATGTGACCCTATTCCAAGAAGGCTTGCAGTTTAAGTTTAAGTTCAGGTCCCAGGTTAGAATTCCACCGACGCCAATCAATTGGTGTTTTCTGCTGACAATGGATTACCGTAAAAACTTATTGGGGAATGTAGAGTATTATCGGTGGTTCGGAAACCGTTTTTAACTGTGGGCCTACTTGCAATTATTACTCTATTGATACTCGTTAGAAAACAGCCAACTCTAACTTTGGCGGATGATCCAAGGGATGGAGATGTGGAAGCATAAATGAGAGATTTTGTCGCCAAATCGGTATGAAGAGTTATCACCTGCCAACAACAATGTTATAGAAGTATGTGGAATCGTCAAATTTGCGACACTAATACTTATCGTACTACTTTGGTTAGCACACACATTAACCCAAAAGACGAGACTTTTTTTAATTAGAAATCAGAGATGGAATTAAATAAATCTAACAGAGTCGTTAGGGCTTCATCAGGTGTACTGCAAGATAGCCATCTGGGTCCGCTGCTGTTTATTCTTGCCATTGATAACAATATACCCCTGATTAGGCATTCCAAAGATTTAATCTATGTGAATGATATAAATATTTTCTCTTGCGTTAGAAACAGTTGTGAATCTTCCCGAACTTAAGACAATTTAAATACGTTCAATGACTTGTGTGGATGTAACAGCCTGCAGCTTAGCTAGAAAAAGATTTGAAATTATCTCATTCTCTAGGGTAAGCCTCAATCAGCACATCTTTAACATCATACTTTTGCGGAAACTAACATTTGACGAGCACAGTCCGTCACTGACCCTTGGTGTGCAGCTTGACAATAAACTCGATTATAGTCTTCAGATAAACCATATTATTTCTAGGATGAATTCAGTTCTGGGTTATGCAAAAAAAGTGATCGAGGGAGTTGTCTGATCGGGAGAGCTTGATTCACTTTTTCTCTTCTTTGGTTAGAACAAAGCTCGCATATGCATCTGAAGCCACCTTGCTATGCCATTCATCCTAGACGTATTTCGTCGGTACTGTGGAACTTTGTAGGCTCACGTTAAGAGAGCTTCCGTAGAGCGATTTGTGCAGGCTTCCTCCTTATGTGGACCACCTCCGATTGCTAAATATGCACTTATTAGAAAAACGACGTTCAAATTCTGACTTGGTCTTTATTCATCAGCTTTCGAACTCGAACATAGACTCCCGTGCTCTTGCAGGTAGGGTTTCTTATAGCCATATCCCGTATGGCCTTAGGAGATTATCTTTACTGCATGTCGATCACTCTCGGTCTGGCTATGATATGCATGAGCTTATGAATCGCATGTGTAGGGCCGTGAATATGTGCCTTGCCTTCGACTTGGCGCTTACTAAGGATTCGCTAAAGACTCTGTTATCTGTGCTCCCCTGAGCGGTATATACAAATTTGAAATTTCGATATCAACTAAATGTCTGTATGGCATGGGCGAAAGTAGGGTTCGTGACATTTCGCTGTGTTAATGTCAAGTGACAGTGGCCATACTTATGTTCAGTTAAAAAATTACTAAATTATTAAAATTACAAACGGCTCCACAACTAAGTATTTTTTTTTTTTGGTAGACAGTGGTTATCTTTTTTTCTGGTTAGACATAAGAAGCTATCGATACCATCTAGATCTAAAGCGTTCAACAAGGAAAATGTAAAGAGTTTTTTCGACATCTATGTTATAGTCCGAAATATGACATAGTTCAAGTCAATTCATCGAGTATTTGGAATCTGGACGGAAGCGGACTTACAAAACTCACTCGTTGAGACCGTGTTATCAACCTAAAATGACTGAAACAAGTCGGTAGAGTAACCTCACAAGAAAGAGGAATATAAGTGACAATGGCAGAGACTGTGTGCGCAAATGTCAACTCAATTCCTCCCTTTTACGTTTCCTCTGAAAAATATGTGTTTATTGCTTTATATGGTTCTCGAGGTTTTGTAACACCATCAAGATGGATCAAACAAGAACAGTTTGTTGCATTTCTGCATCACTTTATTAGCAACGTTAGATGCAGAAAAGACGAGCCTAATATTCTAATACTTGACAACCATAGTTCACATGTATCCAGGTATAGAGTTAGCTTACGATAATGGAATAACCATGGTATCGTTACTACCTCATTGCTCGTATAAAATGCAGCCCTAGATGTAACTGTTTCCAGTCCGATGAAAAATTAATTTAACGCGTATTGTGAACACTGGATGTAAAACCATCTGGGAAGAGTGTTAGAAATTCAACATATACCACAAATTATCAACGGAATTTTGGATCTTGCGCTAAATCCCAGCATAATTAAAGCAGGTTTTAGGAGTTCTGGAATTGATCCATATAATCCAAATATTCTCAACGATGTTGATTTCGTATCGGCGGAATTAAGTCCAGAAGTGTTCAATGAAGGTATTGATCCGGAGGACTAAAGAAGTATACATATATATTAGGAACCGCCAGCTTCTAAGGAGGAAGTAACCTCTTTCGAGCCACACACTTCCACAGCCAAACTAAAATCGAGTCAAACGCAATCGATAGAAGCTTCTACTTCTCAAGTCAACCTCGATGAATCAATCATTGAATTCGGTCCAATTCAATTCGTAGAACAATGGCGGACGAAAACCTTTGACTGCGGGGCTACTAAAAGGTTCTCCGAGAATACAAGAACTTCGTACCCGTGCTGAGAAACGTCTCATAACTGAACAGAACAAAGGAGCACCAATCGGGAAATTTAATAAACAAAGACCGCGACAAGCACTACAGTGCGCAAATATGACGCATTCATGTTTCATTTCTCACAACTATGAATCTGGTTCACCAGATACATATTCATAAAAAACAATTTTTTCACTTTTTACTCTTTTCACTGAATTTTTCTAAAAAGTGCTGACAAAATAAAATGTGTGGAATTTTATTTCATTGTTCATTTTAAAATACGCCAACCTTCGTACGTAAATTTTGTTTTTTTGTTTTAATTTTAAATTCATTAAAAGTACCTAACTCAGCAAAAATATTACTCCTATAGGAAAAAATTGTGTTTGTTGTCTCAATGACCTTGTTCTGACTTTTTACGATCTTGTCCCAGTCTGCAGCATCGGTAAGTCAAGTGAAATATTTCTTACATCTCTGCAAAAACCCCAAGCATTCCATCGCATTTTTGGTAATTGCAAATATATGATCAGTGCAGCTAAGATTGCTGGATATCTGAATACCCAATATGTTTAGGGAGGACGAATTGGGTATATTCACTCCATCGACTGAAATGGGTTGGGGTGAACTGGGCATTTTTTAGGGACATTAAACAGCACTGAGTTTTTGATGCATTTAACGAAACACGATTTGCTCTGCCCCAAGCGAGTACCATAGAAATGTCGTTGTTTAATGATCTAAACATGCGTTCTCGATTGACTTCTGTAGAATTTTCACGTGAATTCATTACAGAATCAAATGAGTACGCGAAATCAAGGGTGCTGTCGTCGGCGAAACTATGAATAGGATTGAGAGTAAGGGATAAGAGATCATTAATAAAAAGAAGAAATAAGGTTGGTGAAAGAACTGAGCCCTGAGGTACACTGGCATTTATTTTGTAGGAATCAGATGTAACTCCGTCAATTACTACACGGATTGAACGATCTGACAAGAAACTCTCCATTTAACGAGGGTAGGGTGCAGACCAAATGTTTGAAGTTTAGCTAAAAGGGCAGCATGCCAGACTCTATCAAAAGCCTTTGAAATATCAAGAGCGACGTTTTCAGACTCACCAACATTTTGGAGACAATGATTCCAACGCTTCGTTAGAGCCGTTGGTAAGTCTCCAGTTGCGCGGCCAGCGCGGAAACCGTACTGGCAATCGTTGATAAGATGGTTATTTTCTAGATATTTAATCAATTGAGAGTTGATGAGTGGTTCAAAAACTTTAGACATGATAGAAGTTAGTGCAATTGGTCTGTAGTTAGAGGGATCTCCTTTTTTAAGTATCGGCTGGACATGAACATGTTAAATATGACAGGTGAAAAAGTTTGAACAGAGGTTTAACCAAAGTAGAGGCGCAGCATTTCAAAACCAGGGGCAAGAAACCATCAGGCCCAGTAGCGTTAGTGTGTCGTTATAGTTTTTTTTACAATTTTTTTAACGACATTGATTAAACATACTTTGATTTTATTCAACACAATTAAAACTACACCCTCACACAACCTCTCTCTCTTTAGTTCCCGTAGCCCCCTGTGAGCATGGGAGAAGAACTTCACCCAAGAAAAAGATAATGAGTGGTCGTCGTCACAACCAATACCAAAATTAAAAATAAATACTGATTCAATGACATGGCATTACAAGTTCAGGACTTAAAAAAAATGAACACAAAATAAAGTATTTTCTTTGTGACACCGTACCTTGAATGAAAATTGTAGAGAAGAATGTATTCATTCTGAACATATGTGTGGAACATTTCTAGGTTTATTTCAAACAAATTTCAAAATATCCAGAAATATAGTACGAGCCAGTAGAATATCTCAATGCATTCTTATGGGTTACTACGGGAATTTGATGCAAGTGTGGTCTGTCTGCACCACCAATGCCCAGCTGATCCGGGTTTGCATTCTGTAATACGGCGAAGACTAACGTCTTCACTTTTTTCACACCTGGGATGACTATATAGTGAGTTCCATTACTCTCTCCGACGTCATTTAAGTGTGGCTTCTTTCTCTGTAAGTGAACAGGTGTTAATAAAAAAAGTCTACCAAGTTCCTTAATTGTCAAGAGCTGTGTGTGATCTTTATACATAATTTTAAAGCTGAAAAGCACAACTTTTTCAGAGATTTTCGTTTCCATTTAAAATTGTTTTAATTTAAAATCTTTGGATTTTTCGCAGAAATGAACACTGGAGATAAAAGCACTAAAAAAAATATTCCAAGGCGCGTAAAATTTTATGGAGTTTTGTATGCATGCATATACGGTTTAAATTTGTCCCCCAGGGAGACGCTTTTCACTTCATGAATGATGGAACTTTGCTTAAGGCTAATTAAGAAAATAGCAAAATTTTAAGTTTTTATTTTAAATGAAAAGAGAAAATGGAAACAAAGAGAGATGTTATGATGTTTTTAAGTCATGCCTTTTGACATGCTGAAGCAGCATCAAAGAATGGACAAATCTCCTATTGTCCTTAAGAAATTTTGCTGGGTAACAGCTCGGATAAACACTAATTTAATTGTTTCAATGAATAATTATTTATCTTGAATAATATGTAAGAAGAAGATCTGATTTTGATTAAAAAGACACATTTCTTGTTTCTTATCGACACGGGTAGGCTGAGATTCTGTTCTTTCGGCTGAATGATATATGGGTACAAGAAGATTTTATAAAGGGAACATGTTATGCAACCCCTAAGCGTGAGAAAATCCTCGAGTGGATCAAATTAGAGCACGACACAAAAAGCTTTGCCACCCCATTTCAATAGATCAAATTGTTATTGGTTTTCAGGCAAATACATTTTCCAAAGATACTATATAAGAAAGAACAAAGTGTTAGAATTGTCGTATAAATCGTTGAAAGATTTGTCGCTAAAATCGAGTGCTGTCAAGTAAATCAAGAGAAGATACAATTAACCTTATTGATATGTTGAAGAGGCTTCCCCTTTTAGAATAAAGGTCTTCAAATAATTGGAAATGCCTTTCAAGGATTCATTACATTTTAAAATAAGGTTCAGATTATTAAACTGACATTTCATGGCTATGCTGACAATCTCCATCTGAGTGAACTCGACTGAGCGTTCAAATAGAAAAGGCACAGTTGAAATACGTTAGAAATTTTTCATAACCCTTCAAAATACAATATCCATCAATCAAGTTATCAGGAGATCAAGGTATTTCGGCCGGAACTCATTCGAGTATAAAAAATCTATAGTGATTTGACTTTGACGTGAGATCTGTTGTTGAAAGCAATTTTTTAAATCATTTGAAATAATATTATTGAAGGCATTTAAGGATTTGATTTAAAAAGGTCTTAAGACAAAGCGGGTTTTTGGGGTCATCTGTGGTATTAAAGATACAACTTATAACACCTAAGTAATGTTGGCGGTTTGAAATCCGCCTTAAGTCTACTTAAAATCTTTATAAACGACTCGCGTGAAGTTTTTCTTCCGTCCCATGCAGAGAAACTAGAGGAGTGACCTAGGGCTTTTACATAGCCTATTTATGAGGATAATATTAAGTACTGGCAATGACAATGCACTTTTAAAATGTTCATTATGTATCATGTGACTGGTTTTCATACTGATGTAGATGAGAATACGGCTATTTCAACTACAGTGTAGTTCCAATAATATGAACATTCGGTAATATGAAATTTGTTGTGATATGGATTGCCTGATATTAGTTTTATGTACTCAATAATCTGAATTGAAGTTCACTCTGGAATCCAAACTATAATAAATACTAATTTCTGGTAGATCATACGTAGTGAATGTGACTTGCAACTTCCATGAACCTATGTTCTATGTTCAGCGTATATAGGAGTTCATGTTTTATGTGTCTGTTTAATTCCTAATACCTAATAATTAATAAGTTCTCCAAGTTAAAAAGTTGGAATTGACTTCACAAAACGCGTAAAACATATTTTGTATAATTCAATATTTTATCGATTAAGATACTTTTATGTCCGTAAAAATTTAAAGAAAACTCTCTCTCTCTCTGCCCCTTTCTAGGAGCAAAATGGTGGGAATGGGGTAAGAAACAATAGCAAAATATTGATCATTTAAATCCGTCCATTCGTTATGAAGTTCGTTACCTTCCTTACACCCTGCCTCAGCCTAACCTAATATGTCTGAATTGGTACGAATGGGATACCATTACTCATACTTGACATAAAAACAAATCATTCAAGATCTTGCTAGTCAATCGACAAAACTGTGTCAGTTGAAGAAGTGTGGTTATTACTTAGATTTGTCCCTCATGATTGAATGATACTCTGTAGGAATCCAGAATAACATAGAAGTTTTCGGTTCCGATTTAAGGTTGGTTGGCTGGTTTAACTGGTCGTCTTCGTGATAACACTCAAATTAGCACTGTTATAGCGCCATTTTGGTGCCACAGCTAATTAGACTCGGTTTTTGTTGGATTCAGTTCTACTCGCAACAAACTAATTCTTATCTCCAATCCTGGTGAAGTCGACTGAGTTTATTATGGGAAAAGAACTAAAGCCAACCAGGGGAATTCCAAAAATTAACTATTTCCTTAATCTTTACCCCCAAGATTGCCTTCAGGTTTTCAAAGAAGTACTTACCTCTTTCTGACTCTGGCCAGAGCCGGGCATATACAGGGAAGCTGAATATGGTTTCACTTTCGTTCACGTCGTCGGAATTGCGACAGTGTCCGTTGTAAGGGGCGCCCAGCTTAGTTGCATGTTCACATATAAGATAACTCCATCTGTAGTTTGCCAGTGCCAAGGAATGCAGAAAGAGTTTCCTTTTAACGGAGTCTAGTAGAATACGCATATGTTAACCATGGCTATGGTTTAGCTCAGAAGCCTCTCTATCAAGTTTGTAGTGAGTAGCGTAAGATCAAGGATACATCGTTAATGTAAATTATCAAGAGTAACGGTTAGAAATGGGTGTCCTGCGGTACATCAAACGTAAACTCAATAACATCCGAGTATGCATCACGAAAGTGAACTTGCTAAGTTCACTGGCATAAGTAGGTTTTCACCCGGTTGACAAAGTTGGAAGTGAAACCAAGCAGCATTAGTTGTCAAATGCTTTGCTGAAATCAGTAAAATGCAGTCGACCTGATTACCAACTACAATGGCTGATATGCAGAGCCTTAACACTTCTAACAAGTTGGTAGAAGTCGATTTAACCTTCATAAAAATATGCTGGGAGCAACTCAAAAATGGTTTGCAATGGAAGTAGAGGGTGTCGGAAATTAACACTTAAAAAATTTTTGCGATGCAACAAAGATTGGCAGTGGGCCTATTGTTAGACGCCTCGGTCATACTACTGCTTTTGTACACCAGTAGGATCGCAGAGAGTTTTCACGCTTGCGGAGTGCCACAATAAATCGATAATCTTAATAGGTTGCAGAGAACAAATAATAGACGAATAACATCTTCTAAGAAATGGTGTAGGAATACCGTTGGGGCCACACGAGAAGTTATTCGTTAGGTTAAATATTAGGCTTAGAATGGTGGAATCAGAAGTAGATGAGCAGAAAAGTAGAGGATGCATTCCTGAAGTATAGTAGTGGACTTTAGGTTTGCAAGAGGAACTGGAGATTACTTTAGGATTACTCTTCGTTTGTTATTATGACTGTATGTAGTGTGTTTTGTCGAAATTCCTTTTTGAAGTTTTAACATTAAATGTTAGAGAAAAATTGCCAGTCCTATAAATTAAGCTCTTTAGGTCCTTTAAGAGCCCCTTGGGATACATGTTATCATGTTCCTGTTTCCAGCTGTGTACTGCGCATTAAGCAAAATAATTACTGACTTGGAGAATAATTTACACAATTATTAATACACCGATGGTATATGTTGATTTGAGCAAAAAAAAATCGCAAATTCTTTTCCGTGCTCGTAAAAACATTTGTCAGGGGTTTGTGATTATCGCCCCAATTGGAGACGGAGTTGGATCAATGCGTTGAGCTGCACGACCACCATGCCATAGGCCCCGGGTTCGAGACAAGATTTCCCCGTGAGCTCTAATTAAGAAATTAAAATAATCCACTCTGTCTCTTGGCTGTTGTCAAGCTCGCAGCAATGCAAGCTTCCTCACTCCCCTTACCTTATTTCCAATACAAATACTTGCATGCATTTGCAGAAACAGCAGAATTCTGCAGAATTTAGATCCTGTTTTCCAATGCTACGTCAAGGCTCACCCAATATTTATAAATTATAAACAGAACTCTAACATATTCAGAGAAACCATTCCTTAAAATAATTATTTTAATTGGAAATTTTAATTTATCATATTACCCAGAAATCGTTAATTTGTATCAAAGTTCTTTTTAAATTAAATTGGCAATTTCTTTCTTTATTAGTGCACGCTTTTAACCTTTATTCTGATTACGCAAAAACTCTTGAGGATGAAAGAAACTTGACAGATGAAGCTCTTCGTTCCCAAATAATGGGAGTGGCTGACAGTAATGTTCTTGGTGAAAGATTGTTAAATACTCACTTGATTCTATTTAAATCTTAATTAAGCCTTAGAAAATTCTCAATTTACTTCCTCAGTCTTCTTAATTATGTTTCTTAGCAACTTTCTACCAAATAATGGTATCCAAATTATTAAAATATTTTAATTAAGTTGACCCACTTCTATGTTCACTAAAAGGGTTAAGGATGTAAATTTTGAGCACACACATAAAAGTTAGTGCCGAAAATTTCATACAATCCCGACTCCCGTGATATTTTTGCGGAAGCATAGGGATCCGAGAAGTTCTCATTAAATATGAAATAAAGTTAAAGGAAGTTATCTCTGGATTGGGGTTCATGGGTCTTCGCGGTGTGAAAGGAGCGACAAATTGGATGTGAGTACACAAGTGACTCTTAGAGATATTTTGAGATTTCCAAGGCCCAGAAATGATTATTTAGTGACACAATTCACTGGGAAAAATGAAAAGTTCCCTGCAGCGATAATAGCGTCCCACTTTGTTGACAATACATTTTGTACGAAATAAAAAGCAAACTTCATGAAATGACACTCAAAGTGGTCATTAGCATATTTTACCGTATAATTTGAAGTCCTCTGAGGCTATTTGGCAAGGTCACTAAGTTATATTATGCTGAGCCTCTATTTAGGCGCAAGGACGAGAAGTAAATTTGCGATGGCAGTGGTAACTTTATATTGTACCCATAAAATATTGTAAACCTAAAGCATTCAATTTTAAATGAGACCATAATCTTTTAAAATTCATTTCACACCGAGGAGTGCTTTATCAATTTACCTCCATTCATTCGAGGCTGGCACAAGACGGCTTATGGACGTATGAAAGGCACATATTTCTAACGAAATTATACTGTAACTGGGCCAAAATTGCTTCCTTGCGGTTTTCGATATCCAGTCGATAGGACCGAACCACCCCATAGCTCTATATTGTGTGATAGAAAAATTCTAAAGATGTCCAAAGGAAGCACTTTCCACGGACATGACAAGTTTTCTCAATAAATTTCATCTTCTACAAAATTCAATTTCGCAACTTGACCAGTGCAGCATTGCAATTTATTTTTAAAATAATAAAATGACAGTACAAGAAAAATTCCATCGGTGGAGGAAAGATTGGTTTCCATTAAAAAATTTATTTTTTAATAATGACAAAAACAAACGAGAGTTGTATAAAATAATATCATCTGTCACGTGAACAAAGCAAACAATATTTTTTGTAGTTTCTAGGAAACTTGAGATACGAATAAGTGGAGTCATAGTAGTACTGTAGTATTAGCATGCAGTTTATGTAACTCTTGCATGAGTTTCTTATTCTTTGACATTAAAGTAAGCGAAATTATTATTGCCCACAACGTCAACTTTATTGAGTTTTCCGTCACAAAGTTATAACATACTCACGTAAAAATTACTGGAATTATTTGAAGACAAGTTCTATAATAATTTAAATACCTATTAAACTAGATTTTTGACTATTATACATTAAATGATTATTTTTCTCGCGAAGCATTCCTTTGACATTTCCCATTTCTGGTCGATGGAGTCGTCGGTGTTATGACATAGTACAAAACTTACCTGCAATAAGATGTTGATCGTTACCAATATCAGCGCTGCGTTTAAATCGTACATCGAGACGACACTTTCTCAAAATTATTAAAACAGCAATATGGTCAATAACGTTAAGACGATCTTGGTTGATTGGTTAGTCGGGCTGTTTGCTGCTAAGAAGCAGCAAGTTCATTTTTATAACACCCTTAGGAGCCTTATCAAAAGAGTCGCCAAGGAGTTGGTAGAAGGCCTCTTTGGTCCACCTGCGTGGTCGACATATAACATTGAATTATATAGCTAGCCCGGAACTTGTAGTGATCGACAGGTAAGCTTAGTTATAGGGCTTCACGGCACCGAGACAATACCGGTATTTTGGCATATCTCTCATCAAAGTTAAGACGATCTTGGTTGGTTGGTTGGTTAGTCGGGCTGTTTGTTGCTAAGAAGCGGCAAGTCCACTCGGAGGCCATGATGACCCATTGTGAATGCCCTTAAAAAGAAGCATGGTGAGAACTTAAAACCACCCAGATCTCTGTATGAATCTATTTAGGTCCACCAGTGCTATCTCAGCTAGGTAGTCCAAAATTGTCAAAGAACCTTGCTTCCAAACAGGCGAGTCGTCGTTCTTGTAGAGCCGGACATTCGCAGAGCAGGTGCACTATGGACTCAATTTCTTCTTCATCGCTGCAGCTTCAACAGAACTTATTCGATGGAACACCGAGTCTAATGGCGATAGCTCCTATGGGGCAGTGCCCGGTTATGACGCCGACGAATGTTCGAAGGATAACAGATTTGAAGTTCTGCTATGATTCAGCTCCGGCCAGATACTTCGTGCTGTGAAGCAGTAATTGATATTTTTCCACCGTTCCGAAGTCATGTTGGTGTAATGTCTATCAATTTGACTTTTTCCTTTCCAGCGGCATATCTATGTCTGTACTTGAACCATTTTTGTCCAGTTCGTCGGCTTTTTCGTTACCCTCTATACCGACAGGTCCTGGAACCCAGCAGAGCCTAACAGTATGGTGTGAAATATTTCTTAGGGCTCTGATACATTCCTTCACACATTCTGACTTTATCACGTTGGAGTTCACCCGTTGAGTGCTGCTTGACTGTGATCTCAGTTGCTGACATCTGTTTTTCTTGGGCAGTAGTGCAGCTTTCATTAAAGGGTATATTTCCGCTTAGAAGATGCTGCCTTTGTTGGTATATACTATACGACTTACTTATTTAAAACGCTTTCGAGATCTGTTTTCGATCCATCTGTGAAGATGGCAGTTCCTTGAATTATGTTTTCAGGGTGCTTCCAATCTTCTCTGTTAGGTATGATATCGGAAAGGGTTTTCTAAAGTCATATTGTGGCTTCATAAAATCCGTTGAGGGGTGCATCCCATTTTGATTAAAGAGGTTCAGTTTGACTGCTTGTCCAAAACTCTGTGGTGTCCGTTGGTTGTTTTCTCTAAGGCTGAGAGCTGCCAAGGTTGCCATTCTTTTCGTGTGGTGTTTTATGGGTTGAAGGTGTAAAATGGCTTCCAAACCAGCTTGTGGCGTGGATTTTATTGCACCTGTTGTTCCCAAGCAAGCGAGCCTTTGCAGCTTTGCTAAAGATAAGACGATCTTACTCTAGTAGTGGTTTAAGTAATCGAAACTATGACATAGCACAACCTTCCTAAATATGGAACGCGTAAAATACAAAAACAAACAAAATGTGTAACAACTAGTCTTACTCTTTAAATTCATTTCTTTAATTTGTCCTTCTTTTATAATCATCATATATAATCAATTTACCTGTTTTCGATTTTTTCGAGTGCTCCAAATATTTGTATAATCGCGCTATCAAAAAAGGCAGGAAAAGATGTCTACTGCGGTCACAGTGGAGATTGTTGCTAGATTACTATGCATTGTATCTAAACACCCTGGAAAAGAGAAAAGTGGAGGAAAAAAAGATTCAATGTTCGATTTTTGGACAAGGGATCAAACTTTAAATTTCGTTGTACTAAAAAATCCCAAATTACACATTCGTGGTTTTGTCTTGCTGTCCGACGATGTCACACAGGTCGCACAGATTTCTTTTACGGCATGAAATTCTACCTTTAGCCATTCAGTGATACTTGAAGCTAATATTAAAAGATACAGGATGAAGCTACAAAGTATATATGTTGTGTGTCTTACACTGATATAATGCTTTGTTTTTTTATTGAGTGCATTACCTCCCTTCCGCTCTACTCTTTCACTTCCGTAAAATCCCTGTAATTATTTTGTGAAACAATGTTTTTCCATTTGTAGTTACGCTTCCTACTTTGAGTTTAATTCGCCATATTGTGATTTGCATTCTTAGCAAAGTGCAGCAGCATACTTGAACATAATCTTACGCCCTGGTAAGAGTTACAAGCTCTGCAGTTTCTTTAGAATATTTAACAGAAGCCTACATTGTTTTCTTGTGTTTTGCCTGTTTTAGTACCTTTCCTTAATTGAATTAGTAAAAGATAAAATCACAAGTTTTCCTCATTACTTCAGGAGCAACCGTATCCCCTGTCTTCGCTATGAAAAGTAGGAAACAATAAGCTTCAGCGCGGCAGGGCACTCTGCCAAGTGCAAACTAATTTCAAAGGTAATTAACATAATCAGAAGTTGCTCATATTTCTTGCTCGCGATAACTTCACTGTGGCTAAGCAATTTCTTTTTCGATTAAAATTTATGAAAATTGAAAACAAAAGAATTTGAAATTGTTTTATGATTAAATTTATTTCCCGGTCTCCTTTCTTTTACAGATCCTTAAATGAATAGAATGAAGAAGCAGTCCCCATACAGGACACGAAGGAAACTTTACTAAGTTAAAAGGAAAGGGTACCATTCACAGGTAAGTGCTGATTATATTCCAAAGGAAGTCACACAAAACCGCTTAGGGGCTCCCCTTCCGGAAGCACCTCATTATTTTTAATTTCACAACCATTTGCCTTTTTCAGTATTTTGGGTTTTATTGATTCCTAACATTTTGCTACCCCTGGACTGGGAAAAGTTTTACATCGTTATGGTATTCTGTGGTAATTAATAAAACTTCTCGAAATTGAATAACTAGAACTATTTAAAAAAATGTTTGCCAACAGTTTTCCGTAATTCTATTGGCACAAGTTATTACTTGTTCCCTTTTTTTATAATTAGTTTTGATAAGTAGAAGTTGGCGGAATGCAGTTAGTTACACTATGGGGATTCAATTTCCGATTATTGATAAAATCCTCTTCGATGGGCTTCGGGAATTTTTCCGAAAAAGCTGTCAAGTAAAATTTAAAATTGAATTCAAGAGTGATGCCACCACTTTTTAGGAATTCGCAGCCTGACATTTTGCCGCCTGGATCTTAGTTGCTGAATCTTGACAACGCGCATGCATATTTTGCATGTCTTATCTCTCAGTTTGCGTTGAATATAAAACGATAGCTAAACAGTAGGGACTTTGGTTGGTTGGTTGAATTGGTGACCCAGGCTTCTCGCCCAGCAGGACCTTCGCAAAGGAATTGAACAAGGGTTTCTTTTTCGCTCTCATCCTTGCAATTGCTGCAGTGCGTGTTAAAAGGAATAAGTGGTCTAGCCGCATGAGTTTCCACCAGCCAGTATCTTGCAATAACGCGACTAGCAACATCTAGCAATGTCTCTGTGGGATCTGTGAATGAGTTCAAAGTTGCCCATATCATCATGGATAAGTGTTACTATAGAAAGGCACCACTTGCAGCACCCTACATCGCCAGCGCATCGGCCCTCTCATTTCCCTCTGTTCCCCTGTGACCTGGCACCCAGAGCAAGGTGACCTCAAGATACTGATATAGAAGGGAAATTTCAGCCTGACTATATTCTTTCAGATGGAAGATATGATATCCTTGATATGATAGTCTAGAGCATTGATGGCGGCCTAGCTGTCGGAGAAGATGCCAACCCGTCTACCGGGGATTAGTGTTTGTTTCGCAAATGTGACAAGTCTTAGGCCTTGCGTCGAAGGCCTAAATCACCTTAGAATATAAAACAAAACAGGAATGGCGATAGCCTGAATGAATCCTGTACATGAGCGTGTTTTTTCCAGATGAGAACGAATATCCAAGAGAAAGTGAGATGGAGTGAACTCAAGGGAGCTTAGTTCCCAAAAAAAGTTTCGCTGGCTTTGAATACGGAGTGTAAACGAAATTAAAAAGTCTTTTACAAGTGATATAAATATTTAAAAAATTAGATAATGAAGTGCAGTGCTATCTTGTAGAAAGTCGCTTAATTTCAACCGTCGCCATTCCTGTTTTGTTTTATAGTCAATCACTCCACCGCTCTTTCACTCCACTCTGGTGGAAATCCTACAATAGGCTCAAATGGAAGAAAGTATTACATTATATAACTATCATGATATCAGAGAATTGCTACTTGGATATAGTTAGTGTCATATATTTTCTGAATTAGATAAATCGAGTACCTACTTCACTGTAAATAACTAAAAAGTTAAAAGTAGCGCATATTTTGGAATTTACAGTAATTGCGAATTTGCGGTAATTGCAATCGGGTAATTACTGTTTTAAATTACTTTCTTTTTTTGACTGCAGTTTTATTTATTTTATAAAACAGATAATACAAAGTTATTAGGTTCTGACAAAAATTTGAAAAAAAAAAATATTTATTGTAGACCAAGTTGGACCCGTCCCTCAAATCGGTGACCACAGTACTTCAAAAACCACTTGACGGATTATACAGTTTATTGAAAACATGAATAACTAGTGTCTGATCGAAGGATTTTCTTTTATTAAAACTCATATTTTTGTTGTAAAAAATAAATTAGCGCTTTTTCCTTCAAAATTCGCGAGGCCACCATTTTGTCTATTTAAAAAAATCTTCGATCAGGCACTAGATTAACTATTAAACTAATGATTTTTTTGTTTGATTGATTTTAGATAAACCAGTAAAACGTTATGTCACCGCCAAGCACACCTTGTGAGACAATAAATATCCTTAATTTTTATAAAATAAAGTTAAAACATCATATAATAACTTTCTGTTATTTGCTCTTTTAAATACATTAAACTACTGCTAAAAGAAATTATTTAAAATACTAATTTTTTCACGCTGCTGACTACCCCTTAACAAAATTTACAAAATACTGCCTGACAAAATACAGACTTTTCGAAATCAGTGCTTAATAATTTATATTTCTGTTTCCCTTAACACCATGTGGGGCATAATTAGTTTATTACACCGACTCTCCACCTGTTCAGGTTCTGCGGTAACGCTTTCAACTGTGGCAACGATTTGTTGATCTGGGTACCTTCCCTCTCGATTGATCTTCTCCATGTGTTGGGCGGTCGTCCAATTGGGCGTCTTCCTTGGATTCCAATCCAGAGCCTCCTGTGCATTGTTGTTTGACACTTTTCTTAGTGTGAGGCCCATCCAATGCCAGTTTACCTTGCGAATACTGGTGTCTACCCCGTCTTGGCATGTAAACTGTGAGAGATACCGGTTGACAAAGGCTTGTAGGTTAGTTTTATTTGACAGTTCACTTGCCATGTTGAACAGCCGCACAACAAAGCAGATTTAACGTTCGACTCAAACATCCGGAGTTTTGTTTATCTGTTGATGTTGTTATCACCACAAATCTCAACAAGAGTTTTAAATGCAACTCGAGCCTTATTGATGCGAGACTGTACATCAGCTTCAGCTCCGCCGTCTGCTGTAACTATGCTTCCTAGAAAGCCAAATTTATCCACAATCTCTTCTCAGGGCTTCGGATATTTGAGCTAGATGACTTTTTTTGTTGGATAGGAGACATACACCGTCGGCATAGTCCAGGTGCGTAAGGTGTTTAACCCTTTGAGGGGCACATTTTTTCCGAAACAATACTGTTTTTTTCGCATTGATTTATTTATTAATTGATTATTTTAAATCTCCCACCCCGAATTTGATGTCAGACTACAAAATATAGGTATTATGGAGTCTAAGGAACATGATTACATGCATGCAGCTGCTGTAATATGTTTATAATGACAAAAATACTAAATATGTATATGTCATTAATAACTATTAGGAGAAGCAAAGTTGATAGTATGCATTCTTGTCTCACTCCGTTCAGTTCTTGGAAGGGCTCCGACAGTCTTCCCATGTCTAGGACGTGACATTGGGCTCCTGAGTATGACTGCTTTTTGATGGTGATAATTTTTTCTGGAATACCTCTCCGACGTACCGCTGCCCAATGCCCATATATATTAACGGTCAAAGCTGTTAAACTCAAAAATCTACTCAAAATCGACGAACATTAGATGTAAGGAGGACCTCCATTCGGCAGATTGCTGCAGGAGAAACCCTCACGAAAGCCTGTCTGTTCATCGCTAAGGGTGCGCTCGAGTGTGTTCTTGATTCGCATTAAGATGATTTACGACAGATACGGCGCCAATTGCTACAACTCCTCAGTTCACCGTTTTTTGGGAATATTCACAATTACGTCTGTTTTCTATTCACTGGGATAGGTCTCGGTTTCCCAACATTCCTAGATTATGGGGAGAAATATATCAGCTGCAGCAATGGGATCCGCTTAAGTAGTTCCACTGGCATTCGATCAATCCTTGGCGACTTAACTGGAGTTGGCTCCAATCTTGTCGGAATCCTGGTGTTGATATTATCCGTAGCCGGCGGATGTTCAGGCTCGTGTGAAGAGGTATTCGACGTTCCGAAGGTGTTGTTTAGGACTTCAACAAAATATTCTCTTCACCTCCGCAGTTGATGTTCCTCCGTGACAAGAAGAGATGCATTAGCATCTCTTACAGGATGTTGAGTCTTTCCTGCCAGTTTTTTGGAAATCCTGTAAAGATATCCACTATCACCCCGGTAGGCCGCTTCTTCTGCCCTTTCTACTAGCGCGCTGATGCAGTTGCGCTTGTCCCGTCTTACGCTTTTTTGGGCACCAGCAGCGATTGATACTTACGTTCTGCACTTAGACCTTACCTCAAACCTAACTTTGTAACGCGTGGACCGATTTGGATGGTTCTTTTTTTGTTATACAGAGTATGATCCCCCATTGCAAATAGGAGAAACAAAATTGTCCTAGGGTAACGCATGGACCGATTTGGATAATTCTTCTTCTGTCGGGTAGAGTATGTTCCGTGGTTGATACCACGAGAAAATTATGTTGGTGGGGTGGGGGTGGAACCTAACTTTGTAACGCGTGGTCCGATTTCGATCGTTCTTTTTCTGTTGTATAGAGTGTGATTCCCCATTGGTAATAGGAGAATAATTTGGTCCTATGGTGAGTTTTGGATGATGGGGGGAGGGGGGGGAGTAGTCTAACTGCGTAACGCGTGGATCGATTTGGATAATTCTTTTTCTATTCGGTAGAATATGCTCTTTGGTTGATACTACGAGAAAAGAAATGTTTGGGGGGAGGGTGGGGGGTGGAACCTAACTTTGTAACACGTGCACCGATTTGGATGGTTCTTTTGCTGTTGTATAGAGTGTGATTCCCCATTGCTAATAGAAGAATTATTTGGTCCAAGGTGGGGGGTTGGGTGGGGGCGAAGTAGTCTAACTTTGTAATGCGTGGACCGATTTGGATAATTGTTTTTCTTTTGGGTTCCTGGTTGATACCTCTAGAAAAAAATGTGGGTGGGGTTGTGGTGAGGGAAGGGGGGTGGAACCTAACTTTGTAACTTGTGGACCGATTTAGATGGTTGTTTTGCTGTTGTAGAGGGTGTGATCCCCCATTGCTAATAGGAGAATAATTTGGTCCTATGGTGGGAGTGGGGGAGGGGCAGGGGTAGTGACTCCGTAACGCGTGAACCGATTTCGATGATTCCTTTTCTGGTCGGTAGAGTATATTCCCTGATTGAAACCATGAGAAAAAAAGTTTAGTGGAATGGGGGTGAGGTAGGGGGTTAAAACTAACTTTTAACGCGTGGACGGATTTGGATGGTTCTTTCTTCGTTGTATAGAGTAGAAGACACTAAAAAGTGAAAAATAAAATAGTTTTTAAAAAAAAAGTTGAACCGACTTCACAAAAAGCGCGTTAATAAGCATAAAATAATTTTTAATTTTATATCTACTACGACATTTTGAAGTCGGTGCAAGTTAAACAAATAAAACAACTACAGAACCACAATAGAAGGTAATAATACTAGCTGAACGTTTCAGCTTACGGGATCATAAGAAATGACGATTAAATATTTTTGTTGGAGTTGTTTGGTTTGTTTGATTTGCACCGACTTCAAAATGTCGTAATAGATATAAAGTTAAAAATTATTTTATGCCTGTTATCGCTTTTTGTGAAGTCGGTTCAACTTTTTTTTTAAACTATTTTATTGCTATTCGAAAGACAACAACCTTTAGTTTGTTTTAATAAAAAAATACAGATTAAATTTAGTAAAAAGATGCAAATCTTGTCAAACAGATTCTGGAGGTGTTTGCAAAAGAACACAAAAGCAAGTTTTCCAAGAAGTCTCGTTATTAAAAAAAAACACTTCACTTAATTTGATGTTGCCTGGTTAAGATTAGCACCAAAATTGAAACTTTGTCCAAAAAGGACCTGGTTTTCTCAGTTCCACACAAAATTCTATTAAACCGATTAATACCATTACCCATTGAAATCCTCGCTCGCTTGCCGGGAAAATTACCTGAATGTGAAGAAGGTCTTAGTAGTATTAATTGAATGGCAAAGAACTGTAGCCGTCAAATACAGCTGATTGGTTCAAATCATTTGATAACTATTCATAAAGGGGCGGGCAGAACGTATAACTGGATTTTTATTTTTATTAAATTTCATATTATTGTAATTAATTTGATAACATCGTCTTACAGCCAAATTTATCTTGTAATATAGTTTTTTTACAAGCAATTTCTATTTAATTTACATGCGAATTTTTTTTTTGTAATATTTTAAATAATTTTGAAAAAGTTGGACCATAAAATGTTACATCTTTTATGGTCCAACTTTTTTTTTGCTATCTCCATTGTATTAAGCTCCATGACTTACTCGATCTGTTTCGTGTTGAAAGTTGGAAAGTGGAGGGTTGATATGCCTCGAGCCATGGCTCTTTGGCAAGATATACCACATTAATTTGAAAGCCATATTCTTTTATATCTTTTTTAATTGAAGGCCAAATAAATCTATTTACTAAAAGTTTTATTAAAGCTTTGATTCCGGGATGACTTAAATTGTGAATAGTCAAGAATATATCTTTTTGAAACTTTACCGCAATGAATGGCTGTATTTTGTTGATCAAAACATCGCAATAGATTTCTTTTTTTCTGAATTAATTAAATTACTTTAAACTTTAATAAGATCGGAAATACAATCAAAGTAAAAGACAGATGAATTAATTACATAAAATTCAAAGAAAATTTGCGAAAATGCTGAATTTTGGGTAATCACAAAACATTTTTTTTTCACTTATGGAAGTGACTGTACCTGCAATAGTAGGGGTTTGATCAACACGTTAATTGCGTTGAGGCAATCGAGAAAAAGAAGCTTAATGGCTCTCTCTTAATAATTCTGTATTGAGATATGGTGTCTGATTACTGAATCAAAAGGAACTTACCACTTGAATCATAATGAAATCGATAGTATCTCTGCAAGTCAAACAAAGTGTGCAGTCGGATAATAATTATTTAGAGTTAGTTAAATAATTGTATAGTTTAACAAAAGTTATTTTTTTTTAAATCTGGACAAATAAAGTGAGATTGTAAATCTTTGCTATATAAGTGGTTAAAATCAACAAACTACAATAGCTATGCAAGAGTGATTGTAATTGATTTTTAAACTTTGGTTATCTTTTGTGGTTATATTCCATGGTGAGCAGGCCTTTAATTTCGCTTTAAAGATATTCTTAAATTTATCAATTCTGCAAATCAACCCATCAGTTTCAGTGATAATTTGTCAAAGATTCTCGTTTTTGTAGAGACGCCTCCTGCATTCGAACATCTTGTTAAGTAGGTACATATGAAATCACCGAAGCATAATAATTGATGATAAAAAAATTGTGCCTTATCAAAGATAATTTCGCCGGCTGGATGTATTTGCATTAAGATGTAAACGATTTCTTTGACTCGTGACAGACGCTTTCGGCTCAATATTTATTTTCAGACATCTTCGCAACCTTGAGCTGCTATTTAATCTCTTTCACAAAATAAGCTCAAGAATTATTTGAAAGGCTGGCAAAGATTTACGTCTTCTAAGAAACAATTTATTTAGTAGCAATGCAGTAGCAAAGGTACGTAAGTTAGAGGATATAAACGTACAAAGAGATATGTTCTTATATAGTTAGTTTCACAATTTCCTTAAAATTACAAAATGTTTCAGCTCTTTTACAAAATTTGCTACTATTACGACGTGGAGATTTTCTGCGCTGCCAGATTTAATTTGCCGTAATTGTGTAAGAAAATTCCCATGGAGTTTTACGGAAACTTTTGTTCATATTAGTTTTTCTGCTAAACAACAAAGTTCGGGATATTTCTTACAACTTCTGAAGGCACTGTTCTGAATAAAGACGGGTTGGATGAACACGAACTATCTCAAAGCTTTGGCTGATTACATTTTTTAATCAAATTTCATTCGGCTTTGTTACTTTACTTAGCGTCATTATCAGTTTTCTGTAAATAAGCAAAAAGTAACAGGTTAAAGTTGAAAATCTTCTAAAAGCAAGAAATTATTTTTCTCATTTCCCTTTGAAATTTTTAGTCATTAAACAGTCAATCATATGACTTTTGGTCTAATTATTGACGCAAAAGTGAAACATATCTCCCTCTAGTTCCCATAACCCATTGTGGGGCATGGGGCGGGAGGAAAACTTTACCCGATTCGAGAGAACGATTGCAAGTGGAGCTACAATTTAAAGTGGATTCCGCACCACCGACATTTTCTCTACAACTCCAATAACCTTTTTTATCGTAATCTGCTGTCAGCAGAAAACAACCATGGGTCGCCGCCGTTGGGATTCGAACCTGGGTCCTTCGAATTGGAAGGCCGACACGTTATCGCTTACACCACTGATGACGTTAATAAAAGCAAAACTCACATAGCATAAATATAGTTAACGAGTGTAGAAATTGTGTAAATTGTACATAGTTTCAAATGGATTTTGTAATTTTCTGAAGTTTTGTTTCCAACCTCTTGCAGGGACAGATATTCCGACTCTGCGATTCGTGGTGGTGGAGTGTTCATTATTTGCAGATCGCAGTTAAACTGTAGCTTAGTAGATGTTACTGCCTTCTCAAGTACACTCACTATTCAACTTTTGATTCTTGAGCTATCGGTGGTTTAAATCATAATCGTTTTTCTCTATTGTTACATTCCCCCTAATCGTACAAACTGCGTTGATACGGAATTTTATCTCTAATTTGACCAACCCTGAAAATGAAATTCTTCTTCTTGGTGACTACCCTTCCTTTTTGTTATCCCACAGCTAGGGATTCTCAATTTCTTGACGCCATCGTTTCCTGCGGTTTGCACCAAATGAGTGATGTAAAAAACTCTATCGGAAGTCAGTTGGATCTTGAGTTTACTTCTCACTATAGTTAAATTAGCTACTAATCAGTTATCGGCTATTTATAGTTTTCATCCGTCCATCTTCGTCTCTTTCTGCTATGGTGGTACTGGTATTGCGGATCCCAATTCAGAGCACCATGCCTATGACTTTAATATATCAGATTTCTCTGAGATAATTTCTAATCTTCTTTCAGTTGATTTTTCGGCATGGTTGGACAATAATGATATTGATGTATATCCTTTTGTGCTATTAAAACGGATAAGGTTTACCTATTCCTCTTCCCCGTGGTACACCGTAGAACTTCGCAACCTTAGAAACAGGAAGAACAAACCTTGAAAAAATGGTTGCGTTGTGTGAGAATATCGGCGTATTCTGACTTTGTGGCCTATTATGACAGTTTTAGGGTATTATCCTCCTCACTTTATTAGGAATACCTTGTTAGTGTTCTGGATAATATACATAATGATTCTCGTGCTGTCTTTAAATTCGAGCAGCTATCCATCTGCGATGTGGTATGAGGGTTCTTGCAGTAATAATTTCTCCGATATAGCAAATAATTTAGCTTCACTTTTTGATGTTGCCTTTTCTTCCATTAACTTTGGGCATTGTGTGAATAATTTCAGTGATATTCTGTATCCTCCCACTTCATCTGACTTCTTGCCCCTTATATCACGGGATCTTACTATGAACAAAATGAGAGGACTTAAATCCAACTTTTCTTCCTTTCCTGACGGTATAAATCCTGCATTCATTAAGTCCTATTCCGATGCCCTTCTCACTACAAGTCCCTTCAAGCTGGTAATATCGAGATATCGAGTGTCGTTTCATGGTTCTATCTCAAGACTTATCAGGACTTCCACTGGTGTACCATAAGGTAGCCATCTTGGTCTTCTTCTATTCGTTCTTGCCATTCATGACATTGTCCACCTGATCTCGCACTCCGATGTTTTGATCTATGCTGACGATTTGAAGATATTATCCTATGTTAAGGGTAGTGGTGATGCCGTCCTCATTCAAAAGGACTTAGACACGTTCGTGAAGTGTTGCGGACACAATGGCTTACATCTCAATTTTGAAAAATGTGAGGCTATGTCCTTTTCAAATAGCCTCAATCCACAAGTTCTTTACTACAACTTTGTGGGGAATGGCTTCTGTCAGTAACTGACCTTGGGGTAAAACTTGATAGGAAACTTGATTTTGCTCTGCACATTAATTATATTGTGCCTAGAGGCAGTTGAATCCTAGGCTTTGTAAAACGTTGGTCTATATGGTTCTCGGATTTACCATTTTTGATTTACTTGTAATGCTCCTCAGTTAGACCTATTTTAGAATATGCACCTGAGGTCTGGTCGCCCTTCTACGCTGTTCATTCCAAAGGTATCGAATCAACAACGTAACTTTGTTAGATTTCCGATAAGAGGGGTCCCTTGATATCATCCGCTTTACTCCCACCTTACACTGACCGTTTTTAGAAATGCTTATATTAGTTATCTAATGGTTTTTTTCCCCCAAGCACTTTAATAGTTGTTCGTATTTTACCAAAAACACATGTTTTGTCATACTTTAGAAATAATAGCACGTTATGTCCTTATCTCTAAAACAGACCCAAATATGGCTTAATCTATAATATTAAGTCTATCATTGAGTCTCCATACTACTCAACCCAAAATACATTCGATAAAAGACCAAGAAATTGTCTTTACTGTTCGTTGAAATGATATAGTAATTTTCAAAACTTTACCACTACTAAGCCTAATAATGTCGCAATGGTAGTACCTTGCGATAAAAACCATACTTAAATAAGGTCATCGTAGACAAATCATCAAACTACCTATAGAAAAAATTCAAAAAGCAAAAAGGGACTCCAGTTGTTCTTGTTTACGTCCATTTCTAAAAGCTTTTGACGAAATCCTGAAGGCTGAACTAATTTAATATTTAATTAAATGGAGATGTTCGGGATATAAGCAACTTATCCCGCCCACATAATTAGACTTGTACCAGGAAGAGCACACAAAAAGCTTTTATCGCTTTGTTCCCTTTTTAATATTTAAACGAGTTGATGGACCAGGATAGGAAAATAACTGTATTCCGCCATTCTGTTTTTGCTTTCTGTCTGTAACAGGCTCCAACCATTTTAGATGAAAGCAGTTTCAGTATTTTTAAATAACGAATACGTAGAGATTCCGAGAAGGATTTGCTGTTATGTCACAGGAACAACACATGAATGGGCCAGGAGATTTCGGGATAGATTTCATGCGCGCTTGTCCTCAAAATTCTCCCAATGTTTTAGGTTTTAACAAAATCTTCCAAAGGCATTGTGCACCCATCTTGATAACCTTCTATGTCCCCTAATCGATTCACAACGCTGCAGGGCGGAAATGATTTTACAAGAGGAAGCGGTAGACTTAACGAAGAAAACGCAATTTCCGTTATAACTTTTTGTCATGTCACTAAGCAGGAAATCTCAATGTTGACTTTCTTTCAGACTACCGATCTATAGTACTTTCCACCCACGTGCATAATAATTTTCCGGGATGAATCGATTTGAATGAATTAAAACGTCAACATGACCTTCGGTCTTACGTGGGCCAATCTTGAAATTTACGCCAATCTATAGTTAGGCAATTAGCTTTATTGGCACAACATTAACCACGAACGATACATTTGTAATTGGTTACCGTACTTCAGCCATGCCAATTTAATGGGGAAAATTGCACTTATTAGGGCTTTACGTGACGGAAATTCTCCATAAATGAACACACGTAAAGACACACTTGGAAATAATTACGTAGATTAAATGCTGGACAAAATGAAAAGACTTCAGCTGCCATCCGCTGGAATGACAGAGCAGGATGTTTGTACATTTTGTGCCATAAATTTTGATGTTTTCGGAATTTAATGGGTTTTTGGTGTGCGGATAAGGATGGAGTTTTGGGAAGGTTTTAATTTATACTCAGGACGGTTGTCCATCAAAATTCGTGACTATCGCTTTAAGAGAGTGACCCTGTCATTGAGCTGACAAACCCAAATGATTATTGCTTTTGGTTCGTGAATTGGTTACTTACTGGATTGTTACTTATTTTTTTATATGAAGCAGTTTGAATAAATTAAGTGATTGTAATTAACCTGATTTTTTAAATGTAGGTATACAATATTTCCTAGAGTCTAACATACTGCTGGAATTTAACAGTCTTGTTTCAGGGATAAGCTTTTCTATATAAATTGTCGCTTTTATTCGAGTAGCTGAGACAGTTTTAAGCTCTTAAGTTATAAATGCACGTTTTTCTAACACACTAATAATAGAATTTGTTTGTTTGTTTTTTTTACGATGTGGCCAAAGCCTAGTTGACAACGCTTGAATGCGTTAGCATGGTTTTGTCCGGAAGGGAATTAGAGTAAGGGGAGTGAGGAAACTTAAATATCTTGTTTTTGCATTGTTGCGAGCTAGACAACAGCCCAGAGACTGAGTGGATGGCATGGGGGTCGTGCTGCTCAACCAATTGATCCAATTCCGTCTCCGTCTTATGACCGGCATTGGTACTATTCTATTACAGCTGTCGGAAGAAAAATTTAAAATTGGTAAGTGTACATTAAATTAACAAGGCCGCCTAAGACGATGACACCCTTTCTTATCTCCGTAGAGGAATAATTGGCTAATCAACCCATTCATTCCGATACGTGTGGAGAATGTGACCATCGCACGCCCCACCCGGAAGGGTTAGCCATCGCGCCCAGGCGATGATGTAACGATAGTTATCAGCAAAGGATATTAAAATCTACATTATACATATACATAACCTACTCAAAACAGAAAATGGAAGCGCTGATCTCACTCAGCAGACCTGATTTAAGGCTAATAGCAGGGCTTCTAACTGATCACTTTCCCTTGTGCTACCACATAAAACAAATGGGGCTAGCTGAAGAAGACGCCTGATGCCTCTGTTTGGAAGAGGAAGAGACAGCGGAACACATCCTTTGTCACTGTGACGCCCTCGGCCGTATTACGCTCAGACATCTCGGTTGTGCTTTCCCATCACCATTAGGTATATCTAAGGCAGCCCCCAAAGAAATTTTAGGTCTCATTTAGGAACTAAAGTTTAATTGGGTGGCTTAAGCCTGAATTAGGATCAAGTTTTTTTTTTTTTTTTTTTTTTTATACGATGTGGCCAAATCCTAGGGGACAACCCTTTGATGCGTTAGCATGGTTTTGGCCGGAAGGGAATTTAGGGTAAGGGAAGTGAGGAAACTTGAGTCTTATTTGCATTGCTGCGAGCTAGACAACAGCCCAGAGACAGAGTGGATTATTTTTAATTTCTTAATAAAAGCTCACGGTCATCTGGTCTTGAACCCGGGACCCATGGCATGTTGGTCTTGCCGCTCAACGCATTGATCCAACTCCGTTACAAAAGGTTATCTTGGTCGAAGTGACTAAAGGGTGATTAAATCCTTGATCCACTCCTTATAATAATAATAAATATATATCTGTAAAAGTCCAGAATGTTTTCCGTAAACACTCGCTTTTCTCCACAACTATCTACTGCGTCCCAATCACGGTTATGGCGGCAGATAGTTCTTGGTTTCTCATAAGAAACTGCTAAATGTTTCAGGCTGTTCTAGAATAAACTCACTTAGTAGCGAAGTGTGCCGGTTGGGTGGTAAGGATATACAAACATGACAGAATGTTCGAAAAAGTTGTGGAGCTATATAAAAACTTCTCGAATTTTCCAGAACTTCCTAGAATTTTGTAAAATATTCTAGATGTTCCATTTTTTTTGCCAATTCTGAAATGTTTCAGAATGTTCTCAAAAGTTTCACCACATTTTGTATTATTTCGAATTTCTATAATTTTCGAAATCAAGTTTATCCGAATATTGTAGGATGTGGAACTAGAAATTTTAGATGCTACATTCCAGAAATTTCGATCCACGAAGGTTTATTATGCGCGCGTGCATCAGTGATGTTTTAGCAACAAACAAGAACAGTCTAACTTCGTAACGCTTGGACCGATTTGGTTGAATCTTTTTTTGTTGGGTAGAGTATTTTCCCCGATTGGTACCATGTCAAAGAATTGTTTGGTGGGGTTAGTTTGTATAATGCGTGAACCGATTAAGATATTTCCTTTTTTGTTGTATAGAGTATAATCCCCATTGCTAATAATGTTAATATGAGGATAAATTTTGCACTAGGGTAGGGGTTGGGAAGGGTACGCTAACATCATAACGTGTAAACGATTTAGAAGATTCTTCTTTTGATGTGTTAAGAATATGTTGCCGCACGGGTATCAAGACAAAAATTTATGGAACGCCCCCTTTAAAATCGCGTTTGAAAATTTTGCTTCCGTCAAAGGAGGTGTGCTCACTTAAATGCTTGCAAGTCCTTTCACGGACATATAAGCAGAACATTTAAAGCCTTTTTTAAAGAGGACACTTTATCCTTTCTGATGGTACCCAACATGCCATAATCTTCTTACAAATTAGACCTCAAATATGAATATTGGGAAAATTTTGCACAAAATTTTGGTATGTTACTGTTGATCCTGTAAAAAATCATTTATTTTTTCGTAAGAGGCTCTCAGGAAGCTCTTTACAACAAAAAACGGATTAACTCGACATCTGCAGCCATTCAAAAGTTATTGACATATTTATGCTGCTCGAGAAATGTTATTTTTAAATTAGGTGTTCTACATGGGCCCCATCCTGCAGAACACACATTTCTGCTCTCGAAATAAGAGACCTTTTGATGACACCTCCAAGTCTAGGTTAAATTTTTATTTGGTAGCAAGCTGTACAGATTTTTTGCCACAATTGCTCTACTGCTCGTATTTATGAACCATAGATAAAGTCTTTTAAATGACCCCATAGATAAAAGTCTAATGGATTCAGATCAGGAGATCTTGCTGGCCATCCATCTCGTTCCATAAGCTTCGATCAGGTACTGGGCAGGAGCCCCATCGTGTATAACCCACATATTTCTTGGCAAGGCTGGTCCCAATATTCGGCCACCAATAATTCCACACCAAATATTTATTTTAAAGGAATATTTGTGACTATTTGGGAGGATTGTCCTAGGATTTTTATCCGCCCATAAATGGAGATTATGGAAGTTGACAACCCCCATTTTTAAGATAAATTCTCTATCACTTTCTTGGCGATTTACCGACCACTCACAAAAGAGATCTGATACTGGTGCCTTCGCAAAACATTATGAACTGTACTGTTTGGCACACCAATCCTAACTGCAGTTCTTCTTGTGCTTATGCGGGGGTTGTCAGCAACTAACTTCAGTACACGGTATTCCACCCCAGGTCTGCCTACCTCTGTCATAGGAATGGGCACGAAAATACCCAGTTTCTGCTAACCTTCGGTGGATAGCCTCAAATGTTGAGCTATGTGGAACGTGTCTGCGGGGTATCTTTCTCAACACAATTTTCGGGCTTAAGAATTACTTCTTCCAGCCTCACCATAAATGAGCAGCATGTCCACATAATCTTCATTTGTGAAGGAATTGTTAGTTATTATGTTAAATTCAAAATCGTAATCCGTATCCAAAATCCAAAATCGAAAACCAAATCCGTAATCCAATTGTCGTTACCGTAAATCTCAAAAACCAGAAAATTCAAAAACCAAAAGAGCTTCCTGAGAGCCTCTTAAGGAAATAAAAAAAATTATATCCTTGGTGTAAAAATTTTACAGGATCAAGGGTAACATACCAAATTCATCAATCAGTTCCAATCTGATGGAAGAAGCTTGTTTGGGCCAGGTACCCTGATTCCTCAAACCCATCTCATGTTATCGAAACAATTAAACGTGGAGGCGGCTCATTGATGGTTTGGGGTTCCATTATTCCCAGCGGTGTCGGACCTCTTGTCAAAATTGAAGGCTTAATGAGAAAAAAACAATAACTTTGCATTTCACAGAAGAATTTTCCAACAGCAGCGGGTCAGATGAAAATAGCAACTGTAAAAGTGAGATTTCAACATGAAACCTACCCTAAATATACTGGGATAATTGTTAAGGGGTGGCTAAATTCACACCAATTTGAGAGCTAGCTGGCCAAAAATCCGGATATAAATCCGATTCAAAATCTTTGGGCTTTAAGAAAAAAATTGGCAAATTATGCCACTACCTAATGGCATTATTCAGCTATAGGAATGTCTTCAATCAGAATGGCAGAGCATTTCAAATTAATATGTGTTAAAATTGTATCAATCTATCCCAAACCGAATGAAAGAATTGAAAAAGGCCAGAGGATATTGGATAAATCATTGATTTTTCCGCTCCATGGAAAGTGGTGCAAAAGTGCACCAATGGCCTGAATTTGGAAAACTCTATTTTGTTATTGATTTTTATAGGTCACTTAAGTATTTTTTGATCTTCAAATATACACCTGAAATATAACTGTTAATTTATATATATTACTTTTGTTTTTCTCTCATATATAAATACTTCATAAATCAATTTTCTTTTAATTAATACTGTGTCATTTTTCCACCAACTGTATTTGGTATTTTTCTAGCGGGAGAGGTGAAAAACTTCCAAAGGACACCAGACAGCCCGTGTCCTCTGGTAGTGTGAGATTCTTGTATAATAAAGCACCTCTCTGGGGATTAGCCGAAACAGACCACATAGAATCGGGTCCCTTTTCGTTCTCTCCCAGTCTCCCTTAATGGGGGCAACTGAGTATCCAGTTATCCCACTGTCACCACTACCCTTGGTTTTCTGGGTCACTGCTAGAATCCTAGCCAATCTGCAGGAATCTATGCTGGTCCACCGTCTCCAGTATTTCTTCTTGGTCCATGCGTTAATTACAACCTTCACCCCTTCTTTTTCCACAGCATTGAAGGGTTCTAGGCGATAAAGCTTCAGTCCATAGCCAGGACCAGTAACCTCCTCCGGATTAACCGCAGGTAACACTTCAGAAGGCAGGTCTGCATCTTCTACTGGTACGTGTACCGCCAACTCGTTAGGGTCTACCATATCTGCACCGCCGCACCTGAGGAAGTGCTAGTTATTATTTCGCGAATGGCACCTTATTCCAGGACTGCTACAGCACTTTCAGCCGGCGGAAGCCAGCCTCCGTAGACGCCGCATAACTTTCAATAGGCAATTTTCCGAAAGTTGTTTTTGTTGTGTTGTGGGTACCGTGGGTATAACCAACCTATTAGGGTCTACCATACCCTCCACCTCCACCTCCACTCCTACAGAAGTGCCTGAGGAGACGCCATTCGCGACCTAATTACCCCTAGGTCCTGCAGATAGGGCGACACTACTGCAGACTCTTTTGGCATGGCCTACTACAACCTTGCAGTTAGGGCGATTTTTCAAGAGGTTATCTCCTCCCGCATTAGTTACTTGGCGACGTTCTAGTATGCATTGCCCACTTGCTACCGCTTGGAGGTGCACTTGAGTATGTCCAGATGAGGATCGCCATATCCTGGATGGCTTCAATTCATCCGTCCATCATCCAGCAACCCGTATTTGGTCTTATATATGGTACAAATGATGGCATATACTCTATACAATAACACAAGTATCATCAAAATCGACCTACGCATTGCAAATACATACATGTATGCGGGTATTTTGGTTTGCGAAATCGATTAAAATTTTTAACACTCTCTTGAGTAACCTGAAGAAAAGCAAATATGAGCAATATGTATCGAAAGTTTTTTTGTCAATAGAAAATCAAAGCACCAAAATTTAGGCTTTCCTACCATAAGCTCATGCCTTCAGATTCCGGTCTATATTTATACTGCAGGTATTCCTTATGTCGTATAGAATACAACAGAATAAAAAATGTATAAATTTGGAAATCCCAGGTGATGTTAACCACTGATGTGTAAATTCATTGTAAGTTGCGAATACGATTAATTATAGCCTTTCATTGCAAGCTAATGTTTGAGAACTATTTTTACAGTATTAACTATCTTCCGCTGCTATTCACCTTTAAGAAATTATCTGAAAACAGCAACTAAGTGATTTTTTTTTGCTTTTTACCTCATATCTTGTTCTAATTAAATCGTCCATGTTGTACTTTTAAGACTAAGAGTAACGTCGATTACCTTTAACCATGTTTTGTACAATTTTAATTCTTCATCTGATTCTGAAGTTTCTCCTTAAAGTCAAGAAATTGCCTAAGTACCGTTGTTAACCACACCCTTTCTCTGGCTTAACTGTAAACCGAGCATTCATTAAACAAAACATTGGCCTACTTTAAATCACTAAATTGTTTCCTCAAAAAATCATTAGCAATTTGTGATTTATGCCAGGATAACCTAAGAAATCCCCAAATTTACAAAGCTGGTAATTTAGTAGAACTTAGTCTATGACGATGTTGGCGGGAAACTCTACGCGGTTATGGATGGGTTCACATTAGTTTTCGCCTTCGGTATAGCATGTGAGTAATGAATTCTTTTCGGTCTTCTGTAAGTTCCCTATCATTACCGTCAGTTTACACCATTGATATCAATTAAAGAAGTTCGTGCCTAATTCGTTGCGAAGGCAAGCACTATATTTTGTTTCGGGGTTGGCAATTATTTTTAACGTGCTGTGGTTTGCTGTCAAGAGATCTTTTATCGATCATCAGAATTCGATGAAATTAATTTTGTACGATGTTAAAGCTTAAATAGTGTAAACGGGCTTCTTTCGTGTGACCTGCAATTAGGGCATACAACGTTTTACAGGTCAGTGCTTACTTTTAAAGTTTGTTATTTCGGATGTGGTTATGTCTCTTTACACGTCACCCTATGTGAATACTAATAACTGTCATTAAAAACAATCAAAATTAATTTTTTGTAAATAAGTAAGTTCTATTGATTCCAAAATGGAACTCAATTCGTTTGCGGTAACATTACAGCTTTAAATTAACATTTTTAAGGCTAAATATTTAATGGACTAGTAAGCGCTGCTGCATGTGCGAACTAAGATTTATTGTCTATATATAAAAGAAATACGGTTTATTTCACAAATTAACTCCTAATGCCGCATTTACACGAATGACACAAAGTGTCAATAATTATGACTTCATGTCATCGGGTAGTGACAAACCATTTACACGACGCAAACTAATGACAAATAACACAGGTCAACAAAAAATGGGGTGATGATTGGTGTTAGGCAGCTGGGGTCATTTCTGAAGTAATTTGCTGCGTAGAATCCGAATTCGAGGTCAAAATTGGGCTATCACGTCAGTATTTGGATATATTTGAAGTTATATACCCAAAAAAATGGGCTTTTTGGCTATTTTTGAGTTTACGTACAGGATAAAAAAATTGTTTGGTCGTTTTTTTCTAGTTGCATCATTTAATGCTACTCTTACCCTTCAAAATAAGCTATTAAGGGTCACCTATGATTTTTCCTTGCAATTTTACCACTTAACATTATGAAGTTCATATTTCATATAAATAGGAATATTATGTTTATATGAAATATGAACTACATAATATAAAATGGCCGTAACTTTGCAAGAAAAAGTCGCAGGTGACCGCTCAATAACTTATTTTTAAGGATAAGAATAGTATTAAATGGTGCAACTAGAAAAATTTATTTCTAATACTAATACAGTATTATTGCATGATTTGAGAAACAATCAAGCCTAACCTACAAAACATGACCAATAGTTAAGGAAAGACAAGAAGAAAAACCAACAGGAAGCATATACAGCCATAGAACCTAAACCTGGTAGTGTGATTGTAACCACGCCCTGAATGCCCCAATCGAGCCCGCTCGCCTTACGTCCAATGGCAGCGAATTTTAGAGGACAGCATGAACGAAGAATGAGCGTTTCGACTGCTGACAAGTGTATCTAAGTACTTGAATATTATTCATACCTTAAGAACAGTAGTTTCTCAGTAAAAAATGTGGCTTGACTTTAAGAAATAATTTAAACAGAACTGAATCAGGCACATATTGGAAAAAGTCGAAAAAGAGCATCCAAGGAAATAATAGACGAACAGCGAAACATAATCAAATCACAGAAGCCAATATACATAGCGTACAATTGAATTTAAACATACGTTGAGTTTATTTCGCAAAGCCGAGTCGAGGCTGCCGTATACAATGCCGCCCTATGTTATCAGGGGAAGAAGCAAGGATTTCACCAAGACAAAGCGTACGCCCTCAGGAACAAACGAGGCACCACACCACAGCTTTCAAAAACCACCATACATTTTAGAAATATTGCTGTTGACATGATCCGCCCATGTAAAAAAATTAGTCATGATAACTCCCAAGTTTCTTACAGTATCAACGGAAGGAATTGATGTAGAACCAATCGATAGAGATGGGAAGGACACGCACCTTCTCTTTATTGACTTTTGAAGAAAACGAAATTTGGAGGAATTAAGTTTTAAATAGTTTATAGATGCCCAGTCAGAGATAACACGAAGGTCCTGCGACAGATACAATCCTCGGTCAACCCCAGAGGGCAGCTTAAATAGATCTGAACATCACCAACATAAATTGAGATTTTGGAGAATTTTAGTACCTTAGGAAGGTCGTGGAAAAGTCGAGGTCGAGGAAAGGTCCTGAGTAACACCAGCCAACACTGAAAGGATGCTAAAAGACTTAAAAACGAGTACTGTATTCTGTTTATGACCTTCTAGAAAATTGCTAATCAATTTTAGGGCAGTCGTTTGTTTAAAACGTACGCCTGTGACTGACTATATTGAAGGTCTTAGAGAAATCCAGAAGAGAAAGAATAGCAAGCGTCTCCCTATCAATTTGCAATCGAACATCATCGACTAATTTCAGGAGAGCTGTGGTGCAACTATGGTTCGATCTGAATCCATACTGCCATACAGGCAGCAGCCCTTGCTTATCAATGAACTCAATTATGTTAGCTGCAATTAAATTTGCAAGAGCCTTACTAAGACATCTAGTATACTTATAAGCCTGTAGTCAAAGTACTGAACAGGATTCAGCTTCTTCGCAATAGCACCCACAAGTGCATTCTTCCAAATTTCGATGTCATAATGCTAAAGTTGAAAATATCCATAACGGCTGGAAGGAAACACGAAAGTAATGGTTTAATGAATTTGAAAGAATTATTGTCAGACCCGATAGAAGCAGATTTAATTGAGCTGATAGAACTTCCAGTTGAGTAACATTTCGAAACGCAACACTGCTGCCTGCCTTACCGATTACCTCAATGTCATCAAACATAACGCTAGAGTTGCTTGAGATATGAAGCTTTGGTTAAGTCTATGCCGATCCACATCCGGACAAGAATCAGGTTCCTTACCAATGCCGATTGCCTGTAGAATTTTCCATAGCTGTTTAGTGCCAAGATCATCACTCCATTTTCTGGTATAATACCGACTTTTTTCTTTCCTAACCGCCAATGTTACTCCGTTTCTCAACAATCTAAACCGCTCACAGTTAGAGAGATACTTACAGCTCTTCCAATGTTTATAGGGTTTGTCTTGGTTTTTAATGAGATCTTCGACTGCATGAGATAAGCAAGGACATTAAGTTTGCTTTGCTTTGACAGTTTTAAGCGGGACGTACCTCTCAAAAATATAGTGCACAAGTGTATTAAAGTAATTTACCTTGCAGTCAACTTCGGGTAGGGAACAGACGTGATCCCAGTCAAGATAAATGCTTCATTCAGTAATGCAGCAGGTTAACTCTTTTATAGTCCCTAAACTGAAAAGAAGAGCTCGTCCGATCCCAGGAACAACGTAATACGTAGCCCAAAAACAACAAATCATGGTCCGATATTGCAGATAAGGAATAATTGGCTATGCCCAGTTACGAGGACCTGGTTACCCACCAGAAAAAGATCCAGTAAGGATGATGAGTTGAAGGAGCATTAATTTGATTAACTGCGAATTCAAATTTTTCCACCTGTGCAACTATTGAAGATTTTGATTCAGCTAACTGAAGTGTTATGCTGTCCAGAACCGTTTTTAAACTATTAAAATGTTCACCCGCGTTCGCATAGTTCGAGGCAATTTTCTTTAATTATTTCTTAATATCATAAATTTCACCAGTGATCTCTGTTTGGAAAGTTTTAAGTTGTGCAGGAAAATTAGAACTGTCAAGTTTTTGTGACTTCGTGGACATGTCAGTATTGTCCGAGGAAAACACTGCGCCTCCACAAACATTTTAGTTTTAACAAATGATACCCTATAGTGACATAACACCTGGATCGGTTTAGATTATTATTTTTGTGATACATAGAGTAGTTCCACCATTAATACCAAGAAAAAAAATTATAGGTTGCGATTGTGGCATGATTCTATTTAGATGATTCTTTTGGGTGTTGTACGGCGTAGTCTAACTTTGTAACGCTTGGATCTATATAGATATGTATGTTTTATTGTATAGAATATATTCCCCATTGCTAGTATTTCAAAAAATTTATGATAAATCGGGGGTGGTGGAAGAGTCAGGATTAATTTCGTATCGCATGAACCAATTTAGATGATTCGTTTCTTGCTGAATAGAGTATCTTGCTTCATTTTTATCATGGCACAAACTGTAGCATAGGGTGAGACTGGGAGGATGGACAGCACCTGGCTTTATAAGGCTTACACCGTTTTTGGTGATTTTGATTCTAAGGTAAATTTTTTTTTAACACTTGTTGGATTCCACAATTTATTTAATTTGAACACGAATACACGACGCCTTTCGCCCTACTTAGTTAGTGGGTAAACTGTTATGGAAGATACTACTAAGAAAAACAACTATGTGTCATGTCCTTACAACTTTTTAGTACTGTAACGTTTTAGCAAAAATATATTAAGCTTTGAGATCTTCTGCGAGTAAACCGCAACCCACATTGTGATACCGTTTGATTCCAAGCATTCTAACAATATAAAAATTTCATCTTTTAATTCTATGCTTGTTAGATTAAATAATACTCTCTTAAGGGGGCAACCTACGTAAGCTAATTTTATAGTAGCGGCTAGAAAAGCCCCGCATAGCCCATGAATTGTCGAGTAAAAATTCTAGAATTTTTCTCTTCATGTCCGACGTAATCAAGTGTGTGCCAAAAACTTCGCCGGTTTTTTATAATAATAATGCACAAGCTCAAACCTCTTCAATTGCAATTTATTACAAATCATTACGTTTACTCTTTCTAGCTATTTAAATATGTCCAAAAAACTAATCACAATACAATGCTTATAAGTACATAGTGGTCTTCTCTGATCCACCTAATGAATATGGGTGTATAAATTACCAATGGTCGGCAAACTGATGGACGATTTCTTACCTAAGCATTGAAAAGTATTAATTAAAACTATCAATACAGGGAATCTGGCAAACGAATATCATAAAACATCTTCTCATTGTACAAATACTGGATAAAATTAAAAACTGCGGTTCATTAACATAACCTACTTGAAAATTGTAGAACAAATTGGCAGCTTATAATGAATAATAAAAATGCAAAAATTAACTTCCAAAGGAAGGAACTACACCTTGCTTCGTTCACATGGAATACGCAATTTCCCAAACTATTGAAATTGCCTTTTGCACTCTTCAAGCTTTTGGAAAAGTTCCGCCATTATGAAAGGTTAATTGATGTGCGAAATTTCAAAAAATTATTTCTGGAACGTAAAAGTTAAATCGGCGAACAATTTTCAGAGCAAAGGATGTTGTTTTCCGGAACAGGTTAAATGAAATTGGCATCACAGGGTGATTAAAAGCTGCAAATATGGCGTTATTGCGAAGATTGAAATACTGCCAAAAATTGCGCTTACAACTGGAAAATACCTTCATGTGCAATACCTACCAGTATCAAAGTAACCATATATGAATGTATATATATATATGTTTGTATATCGACAAATCCACTTCGTGTCGTTAATTTCAGGGGATTAGCGAAGCTCTCTGTAAATCCCAGGAGTTTTTCCTGTTGAGCCACTGCAGGATGCTGGCAAATGTGTAGCTTCACTTTGTTTTTGATGCGGACATATATAAATATGCTTACGTATATCCTTATTATCATATTTAAACAGGAAGGATCCTCTTCAATTTGCTTCCGGAACTTTTCTCTGTGACTGATATTAAACGCAGTTCCGTAAAATAGTGAATTTTAATAGTAACAAAACAAAGTCAAAAACCAGCGGGCACTCAGCACGCAGCAGAAAGTTTGGAAATATTGTCAGCTTAATGAGCTCATCAATTTTGTGACAAGTACACGTATCTACAAATGTGCTCTCAACACGCATATGATGACGCAATCATATACGTTAATTATGTTCGGATATGAATGATAATCAATCTAATTATTGGAGAGAAAGCCTGGTGATGCCACTTTCCAGTACAAGTTCGCACTTAGTCATCAGTAAATTACGAATTACATGACGTTAAGTTTGTACGTCCGGCAGCAGTTGGCCGTAAACTGATTGGCATATGGGCATTGCCCGACCTAATTACAATCCACTCGTTAGTAATTGGTGACAAATTATGGAGGAAAAGTGATGTCTGGCAAGAGGTCTCCTAAATAATTTTATTTATTAACTTCCTGTAGCAACATCGAAATGAAATGACAGGTTGAATTATTTCAGTATGGATTTTGATTAAATATTGATTGTGAGTATTTTGGGAAATTTGTTCAGTTTCAGTTCAATACATGTGGTAACAAAAATTGAATTAATATATGTCAACAAAGTTTAGCTCTGAAACCTATAAATATTTATATTTTGATTTGTACAGGATAACCAAAGGTGGTGGCAAATAACTTATTGCTTTATGCTGTTATCATTCCATCCTAATATTACCATTCTATCCTAATATTAAACATAAACTCAAGCAACAACAATTACAACAGAGGTTACAACAAGCCCAATTATTCAGGCGTCGTATGGCAGTCATGAATACTCGAACGGCAGCACCAACAAATCAGGCACTGTCTGCTGGAGGTGTTCCAGCTTTACAGGGAGGGCCTGTAGTTGGGGCAGCAGGAGCTGGAGGTATGAGCCCCTCAACTGTACCTTCCTCGCATGATTCGTCTTCTATTAGTGGAATGACAAGTCCACATCAGCCAGGTATTGGTATGAAACCTGGTACCCAAACGCCTCCACCAAATGTTTTGCAAGTGGTTAAACAGGTACAAGAGGAAGCCGCCAGACAACAAGTGCCCCAAAGTCACTCCAGCTGGACCTCAAATGGCTCCTCCTGTTATCCAAAGGCACTTAGGTGTAATTCCTAACCAATTCCTATGGCAGGTCCTGGTACGAGGGCGAATTTGCTTTCAATGGAGCAATGTGGTAACCGCTACCCAAATAACGCAAAGCAGTCCGGGCTACGTCCTCTTAACCAAAACCAAATGATGCAACAAAATACTATGTCACAACAGGGTATGATGGGGATGGTTAGCGCTGGATCTAATCAAATGATGGGTGGTATGCGACCTACTGGATAGACGCCAATGGGACAAAATTTAGCATTAAATACCCAACAGATATCTCAGATCATGCAAAAGATTAAAAATAATCCATCAAATGAAGGTCATCATCAAATTTTGCAAATGCTGAAGTCAAACCCCCAAATAATGGCAGCTATAATTAAATAGCGACACCAGAGTCAAAATGCAGGAGCAACTTATCAAGCTGTTTCACAACAAAGTGGACATATGTAGCATATGATGGGGCAACAACAGCAACCTCAAAATCAAGTAGTTCTGTCTAACCAGCCTACACTTAATAGAATGCCTGCAATGCAAAATACCATTTCGGGACAAGCGGGTGCAAATCTTCAGCAACAAGGTCCGGCTGGACAAAATTCACCGATTTGGTATAAGCAACAAATGATTAGACAAATGCAAATGAATTACCCGGCTCTACCATACCCACAAATAGTTCAAGGACAGAATCAAAATGTGATGGGTCCTCCAACACCCCACACAATGCAACAACAGTTAATGTCAACTGTGAGGTCGCCGTCTCCTATTCGAAGTCCACAACCTACACCATCACCGAGATCAGCTCCATCACCTAGAGCGCAGCCATCAGCATCTCCACGCGCCCAACCATCACCTCATCATTTGCCGAGATATTCACCTGCGCCTCAACCTGGTGGTCCGAACATGCATAACCATATTCATCCCCATCAATCACCGATTCCCGGTGCGCCTACAGATAGTGTAGGACCTGGTGGCGAACAATTGTACAACAATTGTAGTAGATTAACTTTAGTTTTAATTTTCCAACCTTTGTACATAACATGTAGTTATATAAGTTAAAGCAAAATAGAAATAAATTTAACTAAAATTAGATTTTAATAAAACTTAAAGTTTATTTTCTGTTTTTAAGATGGCTGATAATTATTTGAAAAGAATATCTGTTTTTATTTTCGTAGTTGAAATTGCAGATATAGAAATATAGATTTTTAAATTCGACAATAATAGTTCTGTGAAACAATTCAGTTGAACTTAGACTAACTTTATTGATTTGTAGCTATTCACTGACGTGCTGATCGCAAAAACCATTGCGAGTATAAAATAAAAGTGCAAGCAAGATTAAGTTAACTATCTAACTCGTTTTTACAGGCAGAGAAAACTTAACTCCTTTTTGTTCGCTGCGAAAACTTAGCTCGATTTTACTCGCAGCGAAAAACTTAGAGATTTGACTAGCTTTACTCAGTGTAAATTTGTTTTTAGGCACAGAACTACCTTTTTTTCATGCAATCTTAAGCTGTCGAACATAATATTAAATTTTGTTCTTAATTACGTCATTAGGCCACTATTTTTGTATAATATTTTCAAGAACAAAATTAATATATAACATTTAATAGTACGTTCCTTTAAACAAAGAATTGTAATAACATATCTCTATATTTCCCTCAACCCTTTGTGCGCGAAGAACTTCACCCAATTCGAGACAACGATTGGACCTACACTTTAAAGTGGATTCCAAACCACAGACATTTTCTCTGCAATCCTTACTGGCCTTTTTGTCGTAATCTGTTTTCAATAGTGGGTCAAAACGACTTGGTGGCAATCAAAGATTTGTAACTTTTGTTTCACTGAAGATATCATAATAAAACTTTGGGAAATTAATTTTAACTTTATTACCCATAATTGATAAAAAAAAGTTCAATTGGTTTACAGGGTGCCACAAAATATATTAACAAAATTTGAAGTAGTCAATAATTAATTATTAACGCTATTGAAAAACTTTTAACCACATTTTTAACTTAATCTTCAATTATTTTATTATCTCTATAACAATATTTATTTAAAAAAAATTTTTAACGAATGTGTACAAAAAAAATACATATATATTCAATTACTAATCAGGTGGCTGGAATACTTTCAAACGTATTATCTACATTTTCATCCCTGTGTACTATACTAGTCATTTCCTTAGGATTTTCCCTGCTTCTAAAACGTTTGTCCCGTCCTCGAATAGTTAGTCCCCTGTCCTATAGTGCAGCTGTCGAGCAGGTATACAGCTTATTCACTTCTATTGTTCTGGTCAACTATCCCGTTTCGTGAATATTCTATTTAGTATAGACAGGTAGGTAAAGTCATACAGACATATTTTATATTTGTATGTATACTATACACTGTACAATATTTTAAAACCAGAGACGAGCGTCAGTTTGTCGTTGCACGTTGAATAGTGCGCTCATAAACTTTAAACGCGTTTTTCTCAAAACTACTTTTTCAAAGTCCGTGTTCACTGCCATTTAAAAACTACTAGACCGATTCATTTGAAACTTGGTACACAATTTCTTCACCCCCCCCCCCCCCCAAACGTTTAGTTAAATATTTTTTTTACATTAAGGGGGTTTCCCACCCTCAAAATGGCGGAATTTTTCGTGGAAAATAGCAGTTTACACTTTAGATGGCCACCAAAAATTTTTAAATGAAAAAAAAAAAAATTAATCGGAGAACGTTGGGGGGAGGATTTGATAATACTTTGACTAAATCTTATTGGTTTTTGATTTCAGATAATTTCCCACCGAGATACAGTGAACACCGCAAATTGTATTTTTTCAAAGACGTTCTGGGGCAAGCTCGGTCACGGGCTTGTTTTGCAATATTTCTGCATGAAAAAATTACAGAATATTTTTAAAAATATGCTTAATAATGTACAAAAGGTTTCAATAAATTTGCTCAATCCATTCCTTAAAAAAAATACCCCCCCCCCCCCTAAAAGTTTGTGGACTCTCGCTGTTAAATTTTTCCAGGCATATTTCTCATTTAGTAATATTTCTGTTTGTTCTGCATATGTTACGAATTTTTCCGCAATTATAGGAAGACCACAAGAAAAACATTTACTATGGTCTTAAATCTCTTTATAATTTCCACGTACACTTTGGTAATATCCGCTGTTTTGTCCGGGTATTCAAAAAACCTCCTGGCTGTGTTCTCGTCATTTGTACTTCCAAATCCTTCCTTAAGTGTATCAATAATTAATCGCTGCTGTCATCTGAACTTTTGTTGTATCCTGTATTTCTGCTACAGTCTCTTTTGCTTATTATCAGTGTTATATCGTACACCCTCATCAGCGAAACTCAAGTCGTAACTCATGTGCAATATAAATTCCATAAATCGAATCCTTGCATGAAGAAGCGAAAGCCCGTATTGATAATTTTCGTTAACATCGGGTTCTTCTTCCGTATTTCGAAAATATTTGGATTTTTTTTGGTAAATAGTATAAGTTGCTGATGATTTGGGGTCTGTTACAAATTGAGTTACTATGCCATGACACATTGTTAAGTGAAGCCTAAGAATTACTTCTATTTCTTTGCCGTTAACTAAGCATTTCGTCGGCAATACAGCATTTACTTCTTGTTTGACGAGGTCAACTTCACTTGGACCAATTTCTTTGTTTCCTTTAAATATTTAAATTCAATAGGTCTACAAAAGTGAGCAGATGATGGACGAGGATTTTTCCACATTAAGTTTTCCGAAGTAGAGCAATTTAAACGAAGTGGAACCAATGACAATACAAATAAATTGGCGTCTGTTATATTTTCGTCATTATTTCCAGAAATTTGTTGCTTGTATTCGCTTTACCCCGAAGATCCATTGCATATCCAATTACTCACTAACACTAAAGTGCTGCCATCTTAGCTCTGTATTTCATCCTGTGATTTTATCTTTAAAATTATGTTCTCAGTTGGATAAGGCAAAGTTTGAAGAGGCACCGAAGCAGAAGTGTCGGTAATCTGCAGCATTTCAGGCAAACACTTTTTTTTTTGCTGCGACAATTTTGTTATAGCTTGGTAAAGCATTGTGGTTTTCCTTTTTCAATTCATATCTAAGAAAATTGTACTTATCTTTAGAAAGTCCCAAGTCTAGAAACCAGGACAAAGCTTCCTCTGCAGTGAATTTCTGCGGCTGGTCTTTTGGGGTGGCATTACTCTCCTTAATTCTGATCACACGGTTTTGACTAGCTTTATCAACAGTTTTTACAATAAAGGCTTTTTTAAAGTTGACAAAGTGATTGGCTTATTAATTCCGATGATAAATCTTCACTATGCTGTTTGAGTTTGCGCTTTTTGGATATTTCCGAGTACTGATCCAGGGATTTTGCTGGTCTGTCTCTGCCGGATGATGTAGAAGATTCCAAGGTTTATGGAGCGAAAGAAGAAGAATACGTCATGCGTGAATAAGTCACTGTCAATGTGCCGCCGGTTTTTTTCGCTGTTTTAACTAGTTAGAGCGGTTTTTCTTCTCAAATTAATATATTTTTCTGATTACTTACCGTGCCAGCTGAAATAGTTGCGAAGAATTTCACCCGGGGAAGCTGTATATTTACGGATTTGCGTTTTGGAAAATGTTTCTTTAAGTTGCGGAACAATGCCCTCACCAACATGGACATTAATACAAAATATGGCCCGCCTACACGCAGCAAACACACCAAAGGAGGCTCTGAGATGTCAACTCCCAAAATCAATCCACCCGTCAATTCCACAGATTTATTTTCATCATTATCTGCTAGAATGGATGCGATGGAAAAACTATTCATTAGTAAGCTGGAGGAAGACAGGGCAGATTTTCGCAAACACATCGCAGATTTGGAACACAGAATCTACAAACACATAGCGGATAACACCTCACTCATCGAAAAGAAACTCACTGAAACAAATTACGCTATCTACAGGGAAGCTAAAGGACTCAAACGTCGCAAAATATTACACACCCTTTTCACCAGAAATGGACAGGTTTTTATATGTCACAGTGGTGATTCCCCCTCTGAGAAAGTACCTAGCCTTGATTATCTCATGAAGACCGGATCGCACAACAACCAACAATGACATTGGTATTGAACTTTTTCTTTTCTTTTTTTTCCTTGTTACTACAATTATCTGTTTAAATTCAATCGACCAGTTATTTCAGTATTTGTTATTGTTTCCTTTTATTCAATATCTTTCCTTATTTGCTACTTACTACATTGCTTGCTTTGTTATTTCTGCCTGCTGCTGTTTCTTTTGTTTGTTTTGTATTATTTTATTTTACTTGACTAGATGGTGCACGCGCCTACGGCTTGGTGGAGAGTGGGGGTAGGTCATAGGCTATAGGAGGCACCCTACGCTATTTCACAAAAAAAAAGAATTAACGAAATTAGTCCACGCATTCGGGAGATAGACTAAAGCAGCTGATGGTGAAAAGTTGGGAGGAGGGATGACCCAGTTTAACAGAAAAAGAGTTATCCAAATCGGTCCACGCGTTACAAAGTTGGACATGAGCAACTGTAGGTGCAATCAGTTACTCTTAAATCAAATTTAGTATGTATCTTATACTATAAAAAATTAAAAAAAATTAAAGTGTGGGTGGATGGGTTGTTATGTAGGTGGAAGGAGAGATCATACTCTATTTAACAAAAAAAAAAAGAATTATCCTTTCGAGCTACCACCATAGTATCCTACCGGCCCCTGCGAGCTTCCACCCCTGTATCCTCCCGCCCCTTTGTATCCTCCCGGCAATGCGAACTACCACCTTGGTATTCTCCCGCCCCTTGCGAGGTACGACCCTTGTATCCTCCCGCCCCTTGCGAGCCACAACCTTTGTATAATTCCGTCCTTGCAAGCTACCGCCCCTTGCGAGCTTAAACCTTTGTATCCTCCCGCCCCTTGAGAGCTACCGCCCCTTCCGAGCTACCGCCTTTGTATCCTACCGCCCCTTGCGAGCAACTACCCTTGCATCCTACCGGCCCTTGCGAGCTAGGATCTTTGTATAATTTCGTCCTTGCGAGGTATTACCTTTGTGTCCTCCCGCCTCTTGCGAGCTACTTCATTGCTTGCTTTGTTATTTCTGCTGCTGTTTCTTTTGTTTGTTGCGTATTATTTCATTTGACTTAATTATGGATAATTTAGATTCTAGTGCATCCATGTCTGGTTGTCTGAACAATACACGGATTTTACTGAAGATCTTATCTGAACAACAGACTGGATTTAAGGTCTGTCATCTCAATGCGCAGAGTCTTTATCCGAAGACTAATGAATTTCGACACACTTTTGGTAGTAATTCATTAGACATCATCTGCGTCTCTGAGTCCTGGCTTAAGCCACATATTAGTGATAATCTGATTTCACTGAGGTTTCTTGTAATGATCGTGTGGGTAGGGCTGGTGGTGGTGTTTTCATGTTTCTGAGGAGCGGCTTGCGTGGTCGTGTTGCTGCTTCATCTGGTGAAATTTGCTTAGGGAACAAAAGGTGTCTTGTCGGAACGGTTCATAAGCCATCCACTGTCAGTGATTTTTTTGCTCTTGAGGAAGATCTTTCGTGCATCTGCCACCTATATAAACACATTATTATTGCAGGTGATTTTAACACTAACATCTTAGTCAATAATACGTAGAAGAATTCTCTACGTTCTATGCTTGGCACATTATCTCTAAGTGTTGTGAACTCATTGCCCACTCACTTCACGGATAGTTCGGCTTTTCTGCTTTCGGCTTTCGGTCTTTTCTATAACCAAATCGATATTTCTGCTTTCTCTAGACATGATCTAATGAAATGTGGAACAGCTATCGTGTTTTGAGAAATAGAGTTACTATGAAGGTTCGGAAATCCAAGGCGTCGTATTACAACTAAAAAATTTGACATCAGGCTTTCCGCCAAACGGCTTTGGAATAAGTTAATGAGTATTGGAATTCGTAAACGTAACAAATCCACCATTGATGAGGATCCTGACGCACTTAATGAAACATTTATAAATTTAAAACACACCTTTTAATCTCTGCGGTGATCCTTGCGAATCTGTAACCGGCGGTAACTTTTCTTTTGTTACTGTTAATGAAGAACAGGTTGCCAGCGCTGTTTTCTCCATCAAATCTAAAGCGGTTGGCCTGAACAATATACACCAAGATTTCATTAAAGTTATCCTGCCAATCGCTTTACGTTATATTACGCATATTTTTAACATATTTTTAATACTATTATAACTAAAGTGGAAATTGGCTAAACCTATTCCAGCTCGTAAAACCTCTCGGTCTACCACATCCGATATCTCTTCTACCATTTTTGTCATAGGCCTTTGAGCAGATACTTTCCTTACAAATCAACGAACACCTAAAGGCTCACTCTATGTTGATTGACTTTCAATCAGGTTTCCGCGCTCATCACAGCTGTATCTCGGCCTTGCTTAAAATTACCGATGACATTGGCTGCAGTATTTCCTCAATTACTGCAATATCAGGTTGGACAAAGACGAGCAAACTAAATCGAGACCAAGACCGAGATCTGCCAAAGTCTCGGTCTTGTCTCGGTGCCGTGAAGCCCTAGTTTTTTGTTGTTCTTTTTTACTGGCGTTTCAATGGAACAAATGTTAAAAATCGAATTTTTTTTGTAATTGCATAAGTTTTGTAATTTTTAATATTTCAACCTGTCGGCGCTACGGAAGATAGCCAATGGATTAACAATTTTGAAATTTGCGTTTGAGACTCTGCAGAGGGTTGCAATAGTGCTCACCGTTTATACCTGCGCTGCAAACGCCGCGAATTTCAAATGTTCTCGGGTCCTTAGATTTTTATTTTTTTTCAATAGCTTAAGCTTATTGTTGTATAAAAAGTTGTATAAAATATATGGGAAAAAATCTCAAATATGTCGTGCTGCTCCCGAGAAATAATATGCTGAATTTATGCCCAAAAGGACAGCTCGCACTACGGAATACCCCCTTTAGCAAAAAAAAAAAAAGATTGAAAACCCTCCGCGTGGTGATAGCTATTTGCTGTTTATATACAAACAACATTGAGTTGTCAGGACGAACCAATTTGATGGGTTCCAGTGCTGGTTGCAAGGGCATCGAAAAATTTTTAGTTCCTGGCTATATCTTTTCTCCCCTTCTTTGTATTCTTCCGGACACCTATTACCACAAGTGCGCTTAAGTTAA